>CAUYLG010053682.1:0-54422 GCA_963573385.1 Cacajao melanocephalus | reverse complement strand
GAGTTCTCGTATTGTGTTTTTCAGTTCCATTAATTCACTTATATTCCTCTCTAAATTGTCTATTCTCGTTAGCATTTCATTGAACCTTTTTTCAAGGTTCTTAGTTTCTTTACATTGGGTTAGAAGATATTCTTTTATCTCACAGAAGTTTCTTATTATCCACTTTCTGAAGCCTAATTCTGTTATTAGAACACACTCCTACTCCATTAGGCCTTGTTCCCTTGTTGATGAGGAACTGTGATCCCCTGTAGGAGGAGAGGCATTCTGATTTTGGGTATTTTTAGCCATTTTATGCTGATTTCCTCCCTTTTTTGTAGATTTATCCATCTGTCATCTTTGTAACCGCCAACTTTCAAATTGGGTCTTTGAGTGGACGTCCAACTTGTTGATTCCCAGCCCTGGAATCTGAGCAACCCACTGCGCCGGCTAAAACAGTGGCGTTAAGATTCGTGGTGCTTTTCTACCCGGGAATCTCCGGTCTGGCTTCCTTCTTCAATGCCTTTTTCAATCAGCTGAATGGGCAGCTCTGCCTTTGTGGAGCTCCAAACGTCGACCAAACGGGAACCGGGCCTCATTTACTCTGCACCGAGAACCACCGTGCCAGGGCGTGGGCAAAACCACCGCACCGGCCACAAGAGTCGTGCTGGCAACCCGTGGGGCTCCTCCACTGGGAATCTCCTGGTCCGTGAGCAACAAAAATTCTTCTGAAAATGTGGCGTCCACTCGTTCTCTGCTCTTTCACTGGGAGCTACAATCCTGAGCTGCTAGTAATCGGCCATCTTGGATCTCTCTCAATATACCTTTTTTTAATACTTCCTTCTGAGGCTGTTTTCCCCTAACGGTATCTTAACCTGTAATATGTGATTGCAATATTATTTAAAACAGTGAGTTCTTGTAACCTCAGATTAGTTACATTGATCAAAACATTGATTTTTAAAAATCTATACACACACACACACACACACACACACATATAGCTTTTATATTTAGTCTGTTTACATTAGTGACCATAGTATTTCGTTTCTTATTTCTTAAAGAGTCTTTGAATTTGTTGTTCAGATAAAAATCTGAATGATATTCATCTTTGACTCATACATAAAGGGACACAGTTATTGTTAGGCAGCATATGTTTTACTATCAGTTTGTCAAAAAAAGTTAATAAAAATGCTTAGTTGAGTGAAATGTCATAGAATTGCTGCCATAAAAAGAAATGACAAAGATCTGCATTTGTATGGCATAACCTCTATGATACTGTTAAATGAGGAAAAATAAGATGCAGGATAGTAAATATGGTATGCATGTCACCTTATGTTTAAGAAGGGGTGATCTGAGTATATGGAATATGTGGAACACACACATATACATATACACCATTCGTTCTTTTTTCCAAGGTAATAAAGGAATTTACCCACTTTGTTTCTACTGGTATGTAGTTTCACTTTTTATATTTAGCTGTCTTATCCATCAAATTTTTAAATATAGTTCTCTTTTTTTTTTTTTTGAGATAGAGTTTCGCTCTTGTCACCCAGGCTGGAGTACAGCGGCTCAATATCAGCTCACTGCAACCTCTACCTCCCAGGTTCAAGCAATATTCCTGCCTAGCTCCCCAAGTAGCTGGGATTAAAGGGTTGCAGCACCATCAACGGCTAATTTTGTAGTTTTAGTAGAGACAGGGTTTCACCATGTTGGCCAGGCAGGTCGCAAACTCTGGACCTCAGGTGATACTCCCACCTCAGCCTCCCAAAGTGCTGAGATTACAGGTTTGAACCACTGTGGCCAGCGAATTTTTATACACAGTTCTTAAAACAAAACCAAAACTACTCAGCTGGGCATGGTGGCACATGCCTATAGTTCCAGCTACTCAGGAGGCTGAGGCAGAAAGATCACTTGACCCCAGCCAGGAGTTCAAGGCCAGCCTGGACAAGATGACAAGACTTCCGTCTGTCTCTCTCTCTCTCTGAAAAGCTTTTCTTTTCTTTTCTTTTTTTAAATTTATTGAGATGGAGTCTCCCTCTGTTGCCCAGACCCTGCCCGAACTCCCTCTGTTGCCCGGAGTCTCCCTCTGTTGCCCAGAAGAATTGCTTGAACCTGGGAGGTGGAGGTTATGGTGAGCCAAGATCGCACCATTTCACTCCAGCCTGGGCAACAAGAGCAAAACTCTGTCTTGAAAAAAAAAAAATTACAAGTTTAGCCATGTTTATCTTCACAGCTCCCACTGCTAGTTTCTTATACTCTTTTCCTCCAGATCAAAAATTCTTTCAGGAAGAACATTTGAAAACCTCACTGACATTAAGGGATAAATTACTACTGAGATGAATTAAAATAAAAATAATGTTTTAAGTATTCTCTAATGGTAGAACATGAACCATCAATAACAAGATTTTTTTTTTAGAGACAGTCTTGTTCTATTGCCCAGGCTATGTAGTGCAGTGCCGTGATGTGATCATAACTTACTGCAGCCTCAAACTCCTGGCCTCAAGCAATCGTCCCATCTCAGCCTCCCAGTGTTGGAATTACAGGTGTGAGCTATTATGCCCAGCCATATTTTGTTTTTTAAGGGAGTACTTACTTATTTTTTAATCATTTCACATAGCTGCCTAAGTTACCTTAAGTTTCTTCTTTTAAATTTTTTTTGAGATGGAGTCTCACTCTGTCACCCAGCCTGGAGTGCAGTAGCACGATCTCAGCTCACTGCAACCTTCACCTCCCAGGTTCAAGTGATTCTCCTGCCTCAGCCTCCTGAGCAGCTGGAACCAAAGGCATGCAGCACCACGCCTGGCTAATTTTGGTATTTTTAGTAGAGACAGGGTTTCACGATATTGGCCAGGCTGGTCTCGAACTCCTGACCTCAAGTGATCTCCCCACCTCGGCCTTCCAATGTGCTGAGATTACAGGCATAAGCCACCGCACCCGGCCTAACTTCAGTGGTTTTAAGATAAACATGAACCAGAAATCATTCTGTCACCCATTTCCAACTAGAGAGTAGCCTAGTTGTTACTTTATCAGGTGATAAAGAGGCCTGGTAGAAGTCAGGCAGGACTTTGAAGGGAGTCTGGTGCTAGACTGCCTGGGTGGTTTTTTGATTTTTTTTTTAACCTATAGATATTTAAGGTATACAACATGATGTTCTGACATACATAGTGAAATGATATAGTCAAGCACATGTCATCATCACACTTAGTTACTTTTCCCCCCTCATTCCACGTCATTTTTTTTGTATCTAAAATCTACTCTCTTAGCAAATTTCTAGTATGCAATAAATATTATTACCTATAGTCCTCACGCTGTACATTAGATCTTTATAGTTATTCATCCTACATAAATGCAACTTTGTACCCTTTGACCTACATCTCCCCCAAACACCTTTCTATTGTTTATGTACTCTACTTTTTCAAAAGAGCCTACATATGAGAGTATGCAGTATTTGTCTTTCTGTGCCTGGCTTATTCTACTTAATGTAATGTCCTCCAGGTTCATCCACGTTGTCACAAATGGCAGGATCTTCTCTTTTAAGGATAAACTATATTCCATGGCACATATACAGTGTCGTCCATTCATCCATCCTAGGCACACTTAGGTTTCTATATCTTGACTATTGTGAATAATGCTGCAACAAACATGAAAGTGCAGATATCTCTCTGAGGTGCTAATTTCATTTTTTTTTTGGGTATATACCCAGAAGAGGGTTTGCAGGATCATATCATAGCTCTATTTTTAATTTTTTGAGGAACCTGTATACTGTTTTCCATAATGGCTGTACCAATTTACATTCCTACCGAGAGTATGTAAATGGACTAAATTTGCCAGTCAAAAGATAAATACTGCCTGGGTTATAATATACCATTATTTTGATATAACACACCATATATTATAGTGTGATATATGACATTGTGTGACCTTGGCCAAGTTACCTATCCTTTGCATGCTTCAGCTTCCTCATCTGTAAATTAGGTCTGAAGACAGTACCTAGCTAAATGGTTGTTGTAAGGATTAACTGAGTTAATACACACAGAGCAAATAGAGTAGCGTTTATCACATAATAAGGATTCAAATGTGAGCTACTATTATATTATCTTGACATCCCTTTTTTCTACAGGAATAATTAAGAATCGATTATCCATCCAAGCATTTAGGAATTAATTTTAAAAAATCAATTATCCAATTATATTTCTCAGAATTAAGACGTCTGAATATTTGAGAGGAGGCATTATGGCTACCTCTTGGCCAATCTTATGGTACAAATACAAAGTCCATATTATTTTCCCTTTTTTTCTTTCTTTTTCTTTGTTTTTTTTTTTCTTTTTTTGATAGAGACAAGTTCTCCTTATGTTGCCCAGGCTGGTCTCAAATTCCTGGACTCAAGTGATCCTCCTGTCTTGGCCTCCCAAAGTGCGGGGATTACACGTGTGAGCCACTGCAACCTGGCCATATATTTACCAAGTAATTACTATTCTTCACCTTGTGCGTAGGGTTTACGAATTATTTATTTATTTTTTTTAACACAGGGTCTGCTGTGCTGCTCAGGCTGGAGTGCAGTGGTGCAATCACGGCTCACTGCAGCCTCGATCTCCTGGGCTCAAGCCATCATTCCGCCTCTGCTTCCCAAGTAGACGGGACTTGCCCGGCCTGAAGCAGAACTACTGAGTTTTCTTCCTTTGGAGGTAGTAATCAAATAATAAAGACCAAAAACTTAAATGATAATCACTTTTGCTACTTTCTTTGGGACAAAATAGAATTCTGTAGTTCATCCATCCACCACTTCACTGCTCAAAGACTTTACCCCTTACCTATTTTTCCCTCTTTGGTCATAAATATTAGGGCTTTATATACAAAGCCCTGTCTATTAATCTGAGCTTTCTCTGATCAAGTCCAAAAGCTTTTATGAGCCACTCCGTGGATAAGAAGGGGATGGGGACTGCTAGATGCTGTAACCTCTTACGTTGGACTCAGGATTGCTCTGACTGGCAGTTTATGAATGTCTTCACCTACCCCTCCCATCGCCAATTTTTCTTGCCCCAAACATTCACCCCTGAGGATTAAGAAGCCGGGTGAGGGGGTGGGACTCGCCCAGTCTTTCGTTGGAAAAAAGTGCAGACATGTCAGGAAGACACAACATACAAAGGCCGCATGTGCTGATTTGAACTTGCGCCTCACTAAAACATTGAAATGAATGGTCAACACCAACCGGAAGGGAAAGAAGAGGGGAGGGGATAAGGAGTCTGAGGATTGGTTTGCCCCGCGGGATGGTCGGTGCCTGGTCTTAGGAGGCCGGGTGCCCGCAGGCAGAAGTAAACAGAGCTAGTACGCCTGCGCACGCCGTTCCCGCGTCACGAGCCGCTTCGGTCCTGGGCTTCCGAGGCCCCCTACCGCGGTCCGGCTGCTCTGGGACGCCGTCTACAAACAGAAGAGAGGCGTCAACCTTTTACCCTAGGGGTAGGATTTTGGTAGGAGCCGGGCGTACGGTCGGAAACGCCCCCTTCTTCCTCCTGGGCGGGGCAAGCGAGGCTAAGTACTCGGTCTTCCGGGCGCTGTACCTCTGTGAGAAATGGCTCGCTGTGGGGAAGGCAACGCGGCCCCCACGGTACTTCTGGGGTCTGCTGGAGTTTGCAGTAAGGGGTTGCAGAGAAAGGGGCAGTGTGAGCGGCGCCGGCTGAAGGCGATGGTGTCGGAGCAGCTCAGCCAGGATTTGCTCAGGTAGGAGGAGGCGGGAACTCTGGCTGCTTCAGTTCCTAAATCGCCCACCTCCGCCCCGAAGCCGTGGCTTCTTTTGGCTCTGCCTCCCCATCCCTCCGCACTTTGTTCTCTTCGCCTCAGGCGACTGCGGGACGTTCGTCATTCTCCCCATTCCAAAAGTGGCTTCACTCGCCTTATGTGACCAGTCCCGAGCACCTCGACACCATGTACCAGATTCAAAGGGAAAACAAAAATTAAAGGCCAGTTATGTGCAGCACCAGTTTGCTAGAAATATCTTAACACAGGCACGCCTAGTTCTTTCAAATCACTAAGGTCTGGGTGGATCCAGGTCCTCAAGCTTACATAATTTTTAAAATGCGCTTATACAATTTTAAGAAAAATAATAAAATTAGAAAAATGATTATTTGAAATGAGGAAATAACAATACTATAATCTTGGAGGTCTCTTCTGAGCTCTCTTTAAATAATTTACCAGAAACGCTTCTATAGAAATACTTCCTGATTGCGACCTGGCTTCCTCTCTCCACCTGGAGCTCTCTATAGCTCCCAGCAACTCTTAGCTCCTGTGAGGACCCAAGCAAATGGAGGGTTGTCCTGACGTTTAAACTTTGTAAGCCTCACGGATATCCACCTCGGGTGATTGGGAATCCAGCTAAAGTCATTTCAGCTTACAAAGAAAATGAAGCTTAGAAATATGACCTAGCGAATTTACATTTCCAGCAAAACATTGATTCTTAAATTTTAGCATGCATTAGAATTACCTGGAGGGCTTGTTAAAACACAGGTTTACTGGGTCCCAGACCTGATTCAGTTGGTCTGAGTTGGGACTGAAAATTTCCATTTCTAACAAGGCTTCAGGTGATGCTAATGCTGCTGACTAGGGTGACTCTATGAGAACCGCTGAAGTAAACGTAATTACTAATAATAACTAAACGTTGCCCATGCTGAAGTGCAGTGGTGTAGTCTTGGCTCACTGCAGCTTCCAGCTCCCGGGTTCAAGCGATTCTTCTGCCTTAGCCTCCCGGGGAGTAGTTTGGACTATAGGTGTGTGCCACCATGCCCAGCTAATTTTTGTATTTTTAGTAGAGATGGGGTTTCACCATGTTGGCCAGGCTAGTCACGAACTCCCGACTTCAAGTGATCTGCTCTCGGCCTCCCAAAGTGCTGCGATTACAGGCGTGACCCACTGCGCCAGCCCAGCATTGTATATTTAAAAGTGCTTTCTGTCAAAAAGTCACCCGTACTTAAGGCTCTGGTAGCTATAAACAGAGTTTATTAAAGTAAAAAGTCCCTTTAATTTGGGACTATCTCCCTGGGAAACTACTTTGTCTCTACCAGGGAGGCACTGATGAAAAAGATGGGAAATATAATACTAAAGTTGTTAACGTTTCTAGGGCTAATCTCTAAGGATGAGATGTTCCCATTTTCAGTGGCTTTATTCTTCTTACTTTGTGAGCCTTAAAGTGTCGTGAATATATGGAAGGTAACACATCTAATAGAAAATGAGGTTAGAAGTATTGCTAGTGAACAGTTTATCTTCGTCTTCATTACGACTGAGGCTAGGACTCAGAAATCCCAAATTCTTACAGGTGTAGTAGGATTAAAAAAAAAAAAAAACAGCAAAAAAATGCTCACCCAACCACCTTAAATATTATACTAAGTTAATCTTCTCCAAGCATAGCAATACCATTTATTTATTCTACAAATACAAAGTATTTAGCACTAACCAGGTACCTATCCCTGCACTAGGTCCTAAGTAATAAAGGTTAATAAAACATGGCTTTGCTGTTTGTGCTTACACTCTAATGAGAGAGGTAATGGTTAAATAAGTGATAGTTGTGGTGGGGTGAGTTGGGGAAGACTTTATAGGGTGACATTTGAATGAGCTCTTAGGGATTGATTAAGGATTGATTAGACAAAGATTGGGAAGGGAGAAGTAGAGGATATCTAAAGGGGAATGACTTTTGCAGAAGCACAGAAATTTGAAAGAGCTTGATTTATTTTGAAAAAGCAAGTCATGTCAGACTCTTCCAAATGGTAAGGAACAGACACACTCCTATCACTAGGTTACATAGTGATAAGATACATAGAGAAGTGAGGAAAAGCGGGAAACAGTTTCAGTCCTCAAAAAACCAGCTTTGATGTCGAACTGGAAAGTTGTTTGGGATATGATAACAGTCATACAATAAGACCACGTTGGCAAATGGACTGTTATTCAGGGCAGTTGTAAAAAAAAAACAAAAAATAATATTTATTGTTATCCTACTATTTGCTATATACACTGGGCTTACATGAAATGTTTTACTTATTTCTCTCATGAATCCTGTGAGGTAAGTCTTGTTATCATTCTCATTTAACAGATGAGGAAACTGAATGTTAAAAAAGAAATGATGGTGGCACCTGTAGTGCCAGTGGCTTGGGAGGCTGAGGCAGGAGAATTGTTTGAACCTGGGAGGTGGAGATTGCAGTGAGCTGAGATGGAGCCACTGCCCTCCAGTCTGGGTGACAGAGCAAGACTCTGTCTCCAAAAAAAAAAAAGGTGATGCGTCAGAATAAGAATATTGGCAATCTGGCTTCAAGGACTTTCAAATGACTTGCCCAGGGTCATACAACCAGAATATGAACCCAGGCAGTCTGCCTCCTCTACAGTAGCTATGCATACTGATCTTCTAGTAACTTTTGTACCTTCATCTCTGCTTCTCTCTTTACCCATTTCTTTTTCTACGATAGATTTGCTTAGGAATGCTCTTCAGTGCCATCGGTTGGTTCTTGTTTATTATAGAACATCTCTGCTCAAGTTCTCCTGCTTAATTAACTCCTACATTGGCCAGTGACTAACCTTGGTTCAGCTCATTGTCCATTCAGATGTGATTAGGATGTAGGGGCATGTGGTACAAACTAGGGCCACATATAAATAATAAATGAATTTGGTAGCTTTATTTGGAAGGAAACTGTGAGTATGGCAGGCAATCAGAGTGACAGTAGGTGAGGCTGAATGGGTAGACTAAAACTAGATCACGGGCTTTCTTTCTCCAGTGAAATGTTTGTGATGTATTCTAGAAGCAGTGGAGAACCATTAGTGTTTTTAAAATAGGGAATTAACATATTTGGATCTTGAATGTAAGGAAAGATAAATTGGAAACAAGGAGACCAGCTGGAAGATTTTATAATAGTCCAGGAATACATAATGGCAGTGGAAATGGAACAGTAGGCTTGGTGACCGATGACATGCTAGGGAACAGGGAAAGGGAAGCATTGAAAATGGCCCCAAATCTTAGGACATTTGAAAGGGAAGCGTATAGGCTACTACCGTGCCACCCTGAACAAGCCTGATATTGCCTGAAAGGAAGGGGTGTAATGAATGTCCAGGAAGCTGTATCCAGGAAACAATTGGAAATATGTCTGGAGTAGAGGAGGGAAGTTGAATTAGCAGATTGGTATTATCACTAGCACCCGGTTATCCAAAAATGAGAGAGATCCAAGTTATTCCCTTCCTTGCCAATTTTACCAACTCCTGCCAATTTTATTACCTAAATATATTTTAAGTTCATACCCTCTTTATCACCATTGATCCTCTCCTGGCTTCATTCATCTGTGGTAGTTTTCTCATTTTCATTGTCATTTTCATCTAATTCCTCTTCTACAAAAATTTATATATTTTGAAAAATAAATTTACCAGTGTTACAAAGCATTTGTAGGCCAAACACACCTGATAGCAATAATGGAGGCATACCCTTAGAATGACCCAGAATGTTGGATGTTCCTGCGTGTGTTACTAGCTAGGGAATCTGGGAGTGGCTGTCTCAGATTCGTTTCTTGTCTGTGAGGACCATCTGAGCCTCTGGGCTCATTCTGTGGAACACAGGCAGTAAAGAGGATTGAAACCCTCAGTTTGGGTTGTACAAAGGTTGCCAGGTGGAGGACATTAAGGAAAGGGTGTTAAGTGAAAATGCTGAATAAACTGCCATGCTGTTTGCAAGGGATTGCTGTTTTCCTGCCCAGTCCACTACCACTGGACTGTAGGTAAGGTGGATATCTTGTCCAGCCTGCCACCACTAGACTCTGTCCCCTGTATGTAAGCCCCTAACAAAAGCCCATGTCACGTTTGCTGGCTCTGGGTGTCTTCAGCCTCTTGCACTTGGTGCCTTCCCTATTGAGGCTAATAGAGGTTCAGCACACACAATTTTGTGACTCCTCTTTCACTGAAGGGTACAGTTAAGTTCTTTATCTCTTACTCTGTGAGGTCTCCTCTTTTGTCTGTCCCTGAACAAAATTTACGCCGTTGAATATATCACACACTTTAATTTTCAGACCTGGCTTCCCTACTATACTATAAGCTCCCTGAGAATAGGTATTACGTTTTCTTCATCTTTATGTTCCCAGTGCTTAGTACATAGTATGTGTTCAGTAAATGTTTAGTGATAATTGGGTTTTATCAGCAGTCTGATAAAACCTATCATTCATAACTTTGAATGTTTATCTTCTTCAAAACTCATGTCGAAATTTACATGCCTGGCCGGGCACAGTGGCTCATGTCTATAATCCCAGCACTTTGGGAGGCCAAGGCAACTGGATCACTTTAGGTCAGGAGTTTGAGACCAGCCTGGCCAACATAGCGAAACCCCATCTCTACTAAAAATACAAAAATTAGCCTGGCGTGGTGGTGTGCACCTGTACTCCCAGCTACTCAGGAGGCTGAGGTAGGAGAATCGCTTGAACCTAGGAGGTAGAGGCGCACACCTGTAGTCCAGCTACTCAGGAGGCTGAGGCAGGTGAATTGCTTGAACCCAGGAGGTAGAGGTTGCAGTGAGTTGAGATCATGCCACTGCACTCCAGCCTGGGTGACAGAGCGAGACTCTGTCTCAAAAAAATTTACAGGCCAGGCAGGGTGGCTTGTTTCTGTAATCCCAGCACTTTGGAAGGCCGAAGGGGACTGATTCCTTGACCTCAAGAGTTTGAGACCAGCCAGGGCAACATGGCAAAACCCTGTCTCCACAAAAAATAGAAAAACTATCCAGGTGTGGTGATGCATGCCTGTGGTCCCAGCTACTGGGAAGGATGAAATGGGAGGATCCCTTGAGCTCGGGAGGTGGAGGTTGCAGTGAGCTGAGATTGTACCACTGCACTGCAGCCTGGGCAACAGGGTGAGATCCTGTCTCAAAAAGAAAAAAAGAAAAGAAATTTAATTGCCATTGTAGCAGTATTAAGAGATAGGACCCTTAAGAAGTGTTTAAGCCAAGAGGGCTCCACCCTCATGGGTGGGATTGGTAATGTTATAAAAGGATTAGTTTGGCTCCTTCTTGCTTCCTTTCATCCTCTATCCTTCTACCATGTGATGACTTAGCAAGAAGGCCCTTGCAGATGCCAGCACCTTGATGTTGGACTTCCCAGCCTCCAGAACTGTGAACCAATAAATGTCTGTTCATTATAAATGATCTATTCTGTGGTATTCTGTTACAGCAGCACAAAATGGACTAAGTAGGTGAATACAGTAGTTGGCAAAGATGTGAGATGGAAAGAAGCTGGCCTTGGCATCATTGAGCCTTTGCTCCAATCTGTCCTTCCTCTGGACTTTACTATTTGATGAGCCAGTAAACTCCTTAATGTGTAAGCCAGTCTAAGTCAGATTTACAGATTTGTAACATACAAAATATACTCGAAACTGATAAAAGTGATTTTATCAAATAAAAAGCACTGAATTTTCACATCAACAATTTTTTTTTTTGAGATGGAGTCTCGCTCTGTTGCCCAGGCTAGAGTGCAGTTGTGTGATCTTGGCTCACCGCAGCCCCTGCCTCCCAGGTTCCAGCCATTCTCCTGCTTTAGCCTCCCGAGTAGCTGGGACTACAGGTACATGCCACCACGCCTGGCTAATTTTTGTATTTTTAGTAGAGACGGGGTTTCACCATATTGATCAGGCTGGTCTTGAGCTCCTGACCTTGTGATTCGCCTGCCTTGGCCTCCGTGAGTGCTGGGATTACAGGTGTGAGCCCCTGCACCTGGCCAACAATCTTATAAACTTTTTTTTTTTTTCCATTTGGAAAGTACTCATGAGCATCTATTAGCAACAAGGTGGATTCCCTCCTGATGGTTGTATGGCTACCAGCTGCAGTGCTTCCTTATTCACTTGAGGGGTAGGGGATGGGGGGAAGGAAGGTGGGAGGAAGGAACAAATTATTTGTACAGTTTGTATTTCAATTAAAGTTTGAGAGCCCAACATATTTTTGTGTAACTTTTATATATATATATATATATATATATATATATATATATATTTTTTTTTTTTTTTTATAAGACAGGGTTTCACCATGTTGGCAAGGCTGGTCTTGAATTCCTGACCCTAGATGATCCACCCACCTCAGCCTCCCAAAGTGCTGAGATTACAGGTGTGAGCCACCACGCCTGGCCATTTTTGTGTAACTTTAAAAATTACTTATGAAAATAATTTATTGAAAATATTGACCAAACTAAGATGCATCTGTTTGCCCATTATTTTCAAGATTCTGAAAGCTTTTGTGCTCTGAAGCATTTGTTTGGTCTAGGGTAAAATAGGATCATTCAATATCAGACATTGAATTCTCACTGTATACTGAAGATACAGTTTTTGCCCTTGGGGAGTTCATTGTCTAGTAGGTAGAAAGATACATAAAAATAATAATGATGCAGTGACAAAAATGCTATAATAGAGATACGTACTGAGTGTGATGGAATTAGAGGAAGGAGCCATTAACTTGGTCTTGAGGGAGCATGAGTGTCATTGGCAGCTTTCCAAGCTTTCACGGTAATGGATATCTTTATCCGTTACTTGCACCTCCTGTAGTGTACTCATGTGATGGCCAATTTTATATATCCTGTAATACAGAAGTCCTCTGAGAATGCATACCTTGCTGATGATATTGCTATAGTGATATGAAGTGTTATTTAATATTTAGAGAGTAAAATATATAGTTACTGCAAAGAGGCAAAAGATTACATATTTTTTGCCTCAAAGTAGACATTTCTACTACATCAAAATAGACATTTTCTATTATGATGTTGATTTCTGTTCTGTCACTCACGTATACATGTAATCAGTGGGCTTTACAATAACTGTGTACATCAGCAAAGGGATTTGAAAGGGTTTACCTCATGAATCCATCATTTTAATGATAGAGCACAATTCTATTTGTTCAAGTGGGAGACTAGAAAAGAGCCTAAATGTCACATTTTTGACAGCCATGCCTGCATTTCAGACTTGGTAATTAACATTAGCCAGAACAAAGTACCAGTTTCTAATCTGAATTTTCTACTGATACATGTGGTCTGTTGCTGTCATTGGCTTGTTACTTTTTTTTTTTTGCTTCAATTTAAGTAAAATACAAATTGATTCTTTTCAATAATTAATGACCATGTCAACCTTTGCATTTTAAAAATCTAAAGAAGGGAGTACATCTAAAGGAAAATCAACATAAGTAGCAGAAAATAATTTTTTCATTATCAGAAGGAATTCATAAGAAAAAATATTTTGAAACAGTAGTCTTTTTTAGTGAAAATATCTTTGTTTTCACTATGAATATTAGAAAATTAGGCTCTAAGCCAATATTAAACAATATTCTTCTGAATGAACTGAGAACAAGCTCATTTTTGTATTAACTTTATGTTGCCTCTATTTTTTAGCTTATGTATTATTTTTAAACCTACTTTATAAAAATATGTATTTGTTTCTTAGCATCACTAATTAAATTATGATTCTTTTTTATTTATAGGCTTCTAAGGGAAGAATTCCATACAGATGTTACCTTCTCTGTAGGTAGTACTTTGTTCAAAGCACACAAAGCAGTCCTTTTAACAAGGGTTCCTGACTTCTATTTTCATACTATTGGACAAACATCAAATAGTTTAACAAATCATGAGCCTATTGCTGTGGAGAATGTTGAAGCTTCAGAATTTATGACGTTTTTACAGTAAGTGCTTTCTTTATCCATATAAGTCTAATATGTAATTGCTTATTTTTAACATGTATGTTTTTATTTAATATATTTTCATACGTATTTTGTAATCTGATAAGAAAAATCCATTCACTCAGATTCTGAATTATCTTAGTAATAGTATTAGTAGAGGCTAAGTATTAATATTAGAAGCTTAGTACTGGTAGAGGCTAAGCATTAACCTAAGACTGATCTGAGAGAGGAGAAATGGTATGCTCTCTAGTGATTTAAATGTGCCAAGGTTTCTCAGTAGTGGCACTATTGACATTCAGGTTGTATAATTGTTTGTTGTGGGGACAATTCTGTGCATTTTAGGATGTTTAGTTGTGACTGAAATGTCTCCAGACATTGCCAGGTGTTCTCTGGGGGGCCTAATTGCCCCTTCTTGAGAACCATTGCTATATACTGACTTTTGTTTTGTTGGTATGTGAAACTTTAAAGTATGTATATTTATAAAAATATAACATCATAACTGTTTTAATTCTCATGGCTTATTAGTCCATTTGGGCTGCTGTAACAAAATACCTTAGATTGGGGAATTGGTGAACAACAGAAATGTATTGATCACAATTCTGGAGCCTGGGAAGTCCAAGATCGAGGCGCCAGCAGATTCAGTGCCTGATGAGGGTTAGTTCCTTGAAGATAGCATCTTCTCTGTGCCCTCACATGGCAAAAGGGATAAACTTCCTTGGGTCTTTTTAATAAGAGCACTGATCCCATTCAGGAGGGTGGAGCCCTCATGACCTAGTCATCTCTCAAATGCCCCACCTCTTCATACCACCACATTGGGGATCAAGTTTTATCATATGAATTTGGGGGATGAGGGGACACAAACAGACCATAGTAACTTGTATTTGGTCAAATTGTTTTTTGAAAACAGAACATCAGTTGGACTTTTTAGTAATTTTGGGGCCTCGTTTTGAACTCTGAATTGTCATCAGCTAAATAATGGGAGAAATTAGTTTAAATTAGTCTTCATTCTGTGCTTCATTTCTTTTTGTTGTTGCATAATATTTCATTGTATGGCTATTCCATATTTTGTAAATCCATTCATGGCCTTAAATTGTTTCTATTAATACTTTTTGACTTTTATGAATAATGCTGCCATAACACTTATATACAAATTTTTCTGTGAACCTATGTTGTTATTTTTCTTGAGTACATACCTAGGAGTGGAATTGCTAGGTCATATATATGGTAACTATGTTTAACCTTTTGAGGAACTACTAAACTGTTTTCTAAACTGGCTATAACATTTTATATTTAGTGTATGAGCAGTGAATGAGGGCTTCAGTTTCTCCACATCCACAGCAATACTTGTTATTATCTTCTGTATTTTTTATTATTACTCTCCTTGTGGATGTGAACTGGTATCTTATTGTAGTTTTCATTTATATTTCCCTGATGACTAATGATGTTGAGCATATTGTTGTATGCTATTTGCCATTTTTATTTCTTTGGAGAACTATCTACATCCTTTGCCCTTTTAAAATTGGTTTGTCTTTATGTTATTGACTTATAAGTGCTCTTTATATATGCTGTAATATTAGACTCATCACACATATGATTTGTAAATATTTTCTCCCATTCTCTGGATTGTCTTTTCACTTTCTTGATGTTATAATTTATGACACAAAAGTTTTAAGTTCTTATGCAGTCAGGCTGGGTGCAGTGGCTCACGCCTGTAATCCCAGCACTTTGGGAGGCCAAGGTGGGCAGATCACCTGAGGTCAGGAGTTTGAGACCAGCCTGGCCAACATGGTGAAACCCCGTCTCCATTAAATACAAAAAAATTAGCTGGGCATGGTGGCGCATGCCTGAAATCCCAGCTACTCAGGAAGCTGAGGCAGGAGAATCACCCAAACCCAGAAGGTGGAAGTTGCAGCGAGTGGAGATCGCACCACTCACTGCACTCCAGCCTGGGCAACAGAACAAGACTCCTGTCTCCAAAAAAAAAAAAAATTCTTATGTAGTCTAGCTTATCTAATTTTTCTTTTGTCACTGTGCTTTTGGTGTGATGGCTAAGAAACCATTGCCTTATTCAGGGTTTTGAAAATTTACTCATTAATATGGTTTGGATTTGTGTCTCTACCCAAATCTCATGTCAAATTGTGATCCCCAGTGTTGGATGAGGGGCCTAGTGGGAGGTGATTGGATCATGGGGGTGGATTTCTCCCTCGCTGTTCTCATGATAGTGAGTTCTCAGGAGACTTGGTTGTTTACAAGTGTGTAGTACCTCCCTGCTGTTCTCTAGAGCTCTTCCTCGTTCTCTGGCCGCGTAAGACATGCTTCCGTCTTCTTCACCTTCTGCCTTGATCGTAAGTTTCCTGGGGCCTCCCCAGCCATGCTTCCTGTACAGCCTGGGGAACTGGGAGTCAATTAAACCTCTTTTCGTCATAAATTACCCTGTCTTAGGTAGTTCTTGATAGCAATGCAAAAACAGACTAATACACTCGTGTGTGTATGTGTGTGTATGCATATATATTTTTTGAGATAGGGTTTTGCTGTGTTTCATAGGCTGATCTGTAACTCCTGGGCTCAAGTGAGTCTCCCAAGTAGCGGAGATTACAGGCATACATGAGTATGCCCAGTTTACTCCTGTATTTCCTTCTTAGAATTTTATGGTTTTATATTTTCAGCTCTTACATTTAGGTCTATATCCACTTTAAGTTAATTGCCATGTATCATGTAAGGAAGGAGTCTAGCTTCATACTTTTGTATGCGGATATGCAGTTGTTAACAGCACCAATTTTTTCCTCCTCCTCTCCCTTCTTTTCCTTGGATTTTCTGGACACCCTTATTGAAAATCAGTTGCCCATTGCTGTGGACTGCAGTTGTCTCCACCCAAAATTTGTATGTTGAAGCCTTAACCCTCAGTGTGATAGTAGATGGAGATGGGGCCTTTGGGAGATAGGTTGAGATGAGTTCATGAGGGTGAGGTCTTCATAAGAATTAGTGCCTGTATAAGAAGACTCAGGGCGGGTACAGTGACTCATGCCTGTAGTCCCAGAACTTTGGAGGGGCTGAGGTGGGTGGATCAGTTGAGTCCAGGGATTTGAGACCAGCCTGGGCAACATGCCAAAACCCAATCTTTATCAAAAATACAAAAAATTAGTTGGGTGTGGTGGTATGCACCTATAGGCCTGGCTACTCAGGAGACTGAAGCGGGAGGATCACTTGAGCCTAGAGGCAGAGGTTGTAGTGAGCCAAGATCATGCCACTGCATCAGCCTGGGCAACAGAATGAGACTGTGTCCAAAAAAAAGAAAAAAGAAGAGGCACCAGAGAGCTTATGTGCACACCTACTCTATCCCTGCCATCCAAGAACACAGTGAGGCAATGGTGTCTGGAAGCCAAGAAGCCCTCACCCAAACCCAACATGCTGGCACTTCTTCTTGGTCTTTTAGCCTCCAAAAACTGAGATACAAATTTCTGTTATTTAAGCTACTCAGTCTATGGTATTTCATTATGGCAGCCTAAGCTAATTCACCCATAAATGTGAGGGTTTATTTCTGATTTCTCAGTTTTATTCCATTGGTTGGTATGTCTGTCCTTAGGCTAGTATCACTCATCTGTTTTTGTATGAGAAGTCAGTTGGATTTTTGTGTTTTTATGTCCTTATGCATCTTTTATATCTATTCTTATATCCCAGAAGTTTTTTAGATGCCAGTCTTTTAGTTATTTGCTGACATGGTTTTTGCTTATAATAAAAATGACATTTACATTAGTATAGAAAATTATCTTTGGATAATTACATTTTAAGTGTATTTATGTGATTTGGCTTATTTTTTATGTTTTAGCATTTTATGCTTTAGCAGCTGCCTTTTTTCTTTATTATTTCTGTTTCATGTGTGAAGCTCCTGTGGAAAGCATAAATGGAAAGTTGCCTAACCATGGCTTCCTGTGTTCATTAAAATAACTTAATATACTACAATTTAAGCAGATACTTTAAGTACAACTTAGAAAATCATTATATCTTTTTCAGTATAGGTTATAGGCTCATAATTGAGTTTGAAATACCAATTTTTTTTTTTTTCTGAGACGGAATCTTGGTCTTGTTGCCCAAGCTGGAGTGCAGTGGCACAATCTCGACTCACCGCAACCTCCGTCTCCTGGGTTCAAGCGATTCTCCAGCCTCAGCCTCCCAAGTAGCTGGGATTACAGGCATGCGCTACCAAGCCCAGCTAATTTTGTATTTTTAGTAGAGATGGGTTTCTCCATGTTAATCAGGCTGGTCTTGAACTCAAGATTATCCACTCGTCTTGGCCTCCCAAAGTGCTAGGATTACAGGGGTGAGCCACTGTCCCCGGCCAAAATACTGATTTTAAAGTGTACACTTTTTTCTTCTAGTAGGTGGTAGAAAGTTGTTGTAAGAACAAGCTTTGTAGTGAAGCCAGGTCTACCACTTCTGTGTGAACTTAGACTAATCACTCACCATTAATTTCCTCATCTGAAAAATGGACACATTAATAATACCTATAGTGGTGTCATGAGTGTTAAGTGTGGTATTTATAAAGCACTTAGCAGAGTGGCCTGGGCATACGGTAAGCACTAAATAAGATTGTTTTATAGATAGTGACTTCAGATATGGCTGAAATGATTGTCAGTGGAAAGTTGTACTTGCTTTATGATCTCATGATTATTGTGTTATTCATAATAGTAGCTGCTAGGAAATGATACGTTTCTTCAGCTGTTGAGCGTATGTTTAAAAGAAGATCCTGGCTGGGTGTGGTGGCTCATGCCTGTAATCCCAGCACTTTGGGAGGCTGAGGCAGGCGGATCACAAGGTGAGGAGATCAAGACCATCCTCGCTAACACAGTGAAACTCCGTCTCTATTAAAAATACCAAAAATTAGCCAGGTGTGGTGGCATTCACCTGTAGTCCCAGCTACTCAGGAGGCTGAGGCAGGAGAATGGCTTGAACCCAGGAGACAGAGGTTGCATTAAGCAGAGGTCATGCCACTGCACTTCAGCCTGGGCGACAGAGCGAGAGACTGTCTCAAAACAAAACAAAAAGATCCTTGGCATAGATCAAATTTTTATACAGTAGAGAAAGGGAGACATTGCATCAGTGATATCTTTTATTTGCTATCATTAAAAGTGATTAGAAAAGATTGAGTTAGACCCAGTATGGGAGAGTGGAGGAAGCACTGGACTGGACTTGGCAATAAGACAGATCTTCTGACTGTGCATTATCTTGTTTTATTTTTTTCAGCTTCAGTTTTCTCATTTCAAAGAAAGCAGTTGGAGTAGCTGGCTTTGTGCTTTATCGCACTCCACAGTGCTCTATTTTAAGCACTTAATCATATTCTGTTTTGTATTAGGTTAGTCGTATGTGTCTGTAATTATGTAAGCTCCTTGAGATTAGATTGTCTCATTGATGTGCACATCTCCAATGGTGCTTCATGTAGTGTCTTGCACATAGAAAGAACTTGGGACGTGCCCTTTTTTTTTTTTTTTTTTTTTTTCTTTTAAAGCATTTTGGTTTTTAATTTGTATGAAAATAAGGCAAAAGGAAAGCAGTACAATGGAAAATGTTGACATGAAAATTTCTTCTAGTGAAAATTCTGATAAATAATTTCTTGAATTTTTGCTTTGTGAAATATCCTTTCTTTTTAAGTTATGGATAAAGATTTTGAAATAATCTTTTATGTTGCTATTTATTATAACCCTTTGGTGTGCACTTTGTGCACTTGAGTTAGAGTGTGAAATACAGCCTTTGAAAAGTTGTTTTATATGCAGTGACTTCAGATAGGGGTCAAATGATTGTCAGTGGACAGTTGTGCTTGCTTTATGACCTCATGATTAAAATTCAATTCAGGATCATAACCTGATTATTGTTGTGAGAATGTGTGTGCATGTGAGAGGTAAAGAAAAGAGGGAGGACCTTTGAATTTTTAGTTTAACATCAAGAGCTGGGAGATGCCAGGATAAAGTCTCACTCAGGTAAATACATAAAAGAGCCCAGAACAAAGAGTATCATTTCCTGTGCAAGTTTTCTTTGGCAGTGGCCATTGTCTCTTCCACATTCCTTATACTACAAGGATTGAAAGTATTTGGAATAGGTGTCTTCCTTGTTGTATTTTCTTTCTGGTATCTGGGGTCTTGTTGATGGGGTTAGGGGAGAAGACTGCCCTCCCGGGGTTAGCTAATTCCTAGAGCTAGTAAATGACCTGCCTGTGAACTAGCCAATCCTAAGTACGTGCACCGACCCATATATCCACATTCTCTATCTGGTTCTCATATTCCAGGAGATAATATTCTTTTCCCCTAATCGTCCCATAGCCAGGTACCAGACAACTGCAGATCACTCTTGTAGCCCAGAGCCAGCCAACATTATTCAAACAATCCAGTCCTGATCCTGTTCAATTGCTTACTCTGTCTTGCTCATTCCTTCCCTTGAAAACCCCAATAAAGGCTTTTGTCCATGCCTTCCCCTTGCTGCTCCTGACAAATCCCGTTGCTTCCCTGTGTGGCCCTGTATGGTGTACCCCTTCTTCTTGTAAATTATAACTAACAAATTATCTTTTCAATGGCAATTGTCTCCTGATCTGTTGGCCAGGCTGGTCTCAAACTCCTGACTTCATGTGATACACCCACCTCAGCCTCCCAGAGTGCAGGGATTATAGGCATGAACCACCAAGTCCAGCCTATATTTTAATTGTCTTTTATCCTCTTATGTCCTCATTTTCCTCCTTACTCAGCTTAAATTCCTTTTGCTATCATTTTACTACTCCCTTTGCATACAGCTTCAACTCCATTGTTCCCTTTGAATTTGATTTGTATGTCATTACCCCAAATCTTACATTCAACTCTGACTTCTCTACTTCTGCATTCACACAGTTGAATGTGGCTGGAAAAACACATAGTCATGCTAACCACCAGTAGGCACTTAGTGCTGTTAGTCATACTACATGCAATCACCTATATTTCCTTTTTTTCTTTTTCTTCTTCTTTTTTTTTTTTTTTGAGATGGTGTTTTATTCTGTTGCCCAGGCTGGAGTACAGTGGTGCAATCATAGTTTACTGTAGCCTTGAACACCTCGACTCAAGTGATCCTCTCAAGTAGCTGGGACTACAGACTACAGGTGCATGCCACCACACCCAGCTTTCTATTTTTTTTAGAGATGGGGTCATGCCGTGTTGCCCAGGCTAGTCTAGAATTCCCGAGCTTAAGCGATCCTCCTACCTCAGCCTCCCAAAGTGCTGAGATTATAGCCATGAGCCATAGCGTGTGGCCAATCACCTATTATTTCCCTAGTCCTATTTGAGTTTCCACTTTCCTGGAGTATTATTTTATATATCCTGTTTCCTGAACCTTCAGCTGTTCCTCTTCATTCTCACTTTTGATGACATTGCTTTCTATTTCACTGATAAACTCAAAGCAGTGAGAACTTTTACAAACTTCTTGCATATAAATTCACATACTTGTGTCTGTACCTATATGCTTTATTTTCCTCCTTGTTATTACTGATGAACTGTCAGTACTTCTAAAATCAAATCCTCTATTTGTCCACCAGATCTCATCTTTTTCCTTTTCACCTAGTCAGGGACATTGTTCTAGCAGTTTTTATTTTTCCACAGAGAATTTCTTCTGTCTTAGATCTCCTCACTTAAGCATGGTATTTTCTCCCTCACCTAAAAAATAACTTTTTCTTGACCTAAGTTCACTTTCAGCTAATACTCCACCAGCTAATACCCTAATGCTCTGCTCCTTTTCACATCAAAGCTCCTCGAGAATTGTGTATCACACTCTCGCCAATTCCTTTCCTCCCATCTACTCTTTTTTTAATGGATATAATTTTCACATACTATAAAATTCACCCTTCTAAAGTGTATGACTCAGTGGTTTAATATATTCACAATGTTGTGCCACCAACATCACTAATTCCAGAATACCTTTATTATCCCAGAAAGAAGCCCCGTAGCCATTAGTAGTCACCCCTATTTCCTCCTACACCCAGCCCCTGGCAAAGAATCTACTTTCTGTCTTTATGGATTGCCTATTCTGGTCATTTCATATAAATGGAATCATAGAGTATATGGCCTTTTATGTCTGGCTTTCTAAACTTGACATGACATTTTCACAGTTCATCTATGTTGTGGCTTGTATCAATACTTCATTCCCTTTATGGCTGAATATTTTATTGTATGATAGATCGGGGTCACTAGGATCATCCTCAGGTTAGATGATTTGCTGAGAGGACTCACAGTACTCAGCATATAGTCATACTGAACACTATGATTTACAAAGAAAGGAAACAAAATGAAAAGCTGTGTGGGGCAAAGTTCATGAAAATCAAGGCACCAGTTTCTAAGGGTCCTCTCCCAGTGAGATCACAGAGGACACACTTAATTTCCCCAACAATGAGTTGTGACAATGCTTCTGAAATGTTGGCAACAAGGGATGCTCATTAGAAGCTCATTGCCCAGGGTTTTTTATTGGGAATTGGTCATGTAGGTACTCCTGTCCAATGTGTACCCGAATTTGAGACTCCCAGGAGGAAAGTCAGTGTTCAGCATAAACTATTGCTTGTATAAACAATTTAAACATAGTGAGCCACCTTTACATTTAGAGAATGCCAAGAACACCACCCAAATCCATGTTTCCAGATACCAGCCAAGGGCCAAGCTTATAAATAAATCTTTCAAGGTATAGCAGTCAGGCCTGCTATGTTACCTAATCCCCCCTACATATGGATATACTATATTTGTTTGCCCATTCATCCGATGATAGGCTTTTGGGTTACTTCAACTTTTTGGCTGTCAGGAATAAATCTGCTATGAACATTTATATATACATTTTTGTGTGAACATACATTTTCAAGTCTGTTGTATTACATGCTTAGGAGTGGAATTACTGGGTCATATAGTAACTCCGTTTAACCTTTTGAGGAACTGACAGACTCTTTTCCAAAATGGGTGTACCATTTTACATTACCACCAGCATGTACAAAGTTTCCAATTTCTCTGTATTCTCAACATGTTATCTGGGTTTTTTAAAAAAAATTATACCTATCCTAGTGGATGTGAACTAGTACCTTACTGTTTTCATTTGCATTCTCATGATAGCTAATGATATTGAGCAATTTTTGTATGCATGTCAGTCATTTTTACATATTTGGAAAACTAATCACATCCTTTGCCCATTTTAAAATTGAACTATTTCTCTTTATACTGTTATGTTTTAAGAGTTCTCTGTATATACAGGGATAGTAGACTCTTATCAGACATGATTTGCAGAAGTGTTCTGCAGAAGTGTTCTTTCATTCTATGGGTTCTTTTTTAGGGTATTCTGGAAATCAGACATCTTTAATTTCTTCGATTTCCACTTTATCTTTTCTTTTGTCTCTGTGCTTCTGGTATCATATCTAAGACACCATTGCCTAATCCAAGGTCATGAAGATTTGTGCCTATGTTTACTTATAACAGTTTTATACTTTTAGCTTTTCTACTTAGGTCTTTAATCTATTCTGAGTTAATTTTTGTATATGGTATGAAGTTGGGGTCTAACTTCATTCTTTTGCATTTGGATGTTCAGTTGTCTCAGCACCATTTATGGGGGAGACTGTTCTTTCCCCATTGCATTATTGTCTGGACACCCTTGTCAAAAATTAGTTGCTCATAAATGTATATTCTAGACTCAGTTCTATTCCATTGATCTATACATCCACCATCCTTATACTAGTACCACACAGTCTTGACTACTATAGCTTTGTAGGAAGCTTAGAAAATTGAGAAGTGTGAATCCTCCAACTTTGTTCTTTGCAAGATTGTTTTGGCTATTCTAGACCCCTTGTATTTCCATTTGAATTTGAGGATTGGCTTGTCAATTTCTGAAAAAAAAGTCAGCTGGAATTTTAATAAGGATTACATTTAATCTGTAGATCAATTCAGAAAGTACTACTATTTTAACAAAATTAAGTTATCTAATCCATGAACATGAAGTGTGTTTCCATTTATTTAATTGCTTTCAACATTGTTTTGTAGCTTTCAATGAGTGTCTTGTACTTTTTTTGTTAAATATATTTCTGGTATTTTTATTTTTTAGAATACTGCTGTAAATTGAATTATTTTCTAATTTTATTTTGATTGTTCATTGCTAGTATATAAAAACATAATTGATTTTTACATGTTGGTCTTGTATCCTGCAATCTTGCTGAACTTGTTTAGTAGTTTTTTTGTGGATTTCCAAGGATTTTATGTATACAAATTTGTCATCTATAAATAAAGATAGCTTTACTTATTTCTTTACCATGCGGTGATGCCTTTTCTTTTTCTTGCCTAATTACCTTGGCTAAAACTTCCTATAAAATGTTGAATAGAAGTGATAAGAACAGACATCCTTGATGATCTTCTAAAGAAAACTTTCAGTTACCATTGAAGTATGATGTCAGCTGTGGATTTTTCTTAGATGTCCTTTACAAGTTGAGGACATTCTCTTTTATTCATAGTTTGTTGACAGTTTCATCATGACAGGGTGTTGGACTTTGACAAATAATTTTTCTGCATTGATTGGAATGATCATGTGGTTTTTGTGCTTTATTTTACTGATATGGTGTATAACATTAATTTTCTGAATTCCTGAGATAAATCTGTTTGCCATAGTGTATAATCCTTTCTATATGCTGCTGAATTCAGTTTACAATTATTTTGTTGAGGGTTTTTTTTTTTTGAGTTTTGCTCTTGTTACCCAGGCTGGAGTGCAATGGCGCGATCTCGGCTCACCGCAACCTCCACCTCCTGAGTTCAAGCAATTCTCCTGCCTCAGCCTCCTGAGTAGCTGGGACTACAGGCGCGCCACCATGTCCAGCTAATTTTTGTATTTTTAGTAGAGACAGGGTTTCACCATGTTGAACAGGATGGTCTCGATCTCTTGACCTCGTGATCCACCCACCTTGGCCTCCCAAAGTGCTGGGATTATAGGCGTGAGCCACCGCGGCCTGCCGAGGGTTTTTTCATTTACATTAATAAGGAATGTCAGCCTGTGTATTTCTTTCCTTGTGATGCCTTTGTCTGCTTTTGTATTAGTAATACTGGCCTCATAGAATGAGTTGGGAAGTGTTCCTTCCTCTCCTGTTTTTGGAAAAATTTGTGAAGGATTGGTGTTAATTATTAAATATTTGGT
Source organism: Cacajao melanocephalus (assembly GCA_963573385.1). Classification (NCBI taxonomy): domain Eukaryota; kingdom Metazoa; phylum Chordata; class Mammalia; order Primates; family Pitheciidae; genus Cacajao; species Cacajao melanocephalus. Next base: position 29,635 of record CAUYLG010053682.1, on the reverse strand, counting down.
AGAATCTACCGGTGAAGCTATCAGGTTTTGTTTTTTCTTTGAGGGAAGATTTTGATTGTTAAGTCAATCTCTTTACTTGTTGTAGGTCTACTCAGATGCTGTGTTTCATCTTGAGTCAGGTTTGGTAGTTTGTGTCTTTCTTGGAATTTTCCATTTCATCTAGATTATCTAATTATTATTTTTTTGAGATGGGATCTTGCTCTGTTGCCCAGGCTTGAGTGAAGTGGCGCAATCTTGGCTCACTGCAACCTCCACCTCCTGGGTTCCAGTGATTCTCCTGCCTCAGCCTCCTGAGTAGCTGGGATTACAGGTGCGTGCCACCACGCCTGGCTATTTTTGTATTTTTGTAGAGATGGGGTTTCACTGTGTTAGCCAGATGGTTTTGATTTCCTGACCTCATGATCTGCCCACATTGTCCTCCCAAAGTTCTGGGATTACAGGTGTTAGCCACTGCGCCTGGCCTAGATTTTCTAATTTTTTGGCATTATTATTTTTTGTTTTTGTTTTGTTTTTATTTCCATAGATTTGTGGGGGGAACAGGTGGTAGTTGGTTAAATTAATAAGTTCTTTAGTGATGATTTCTGTTTGCACTTATCACCCGAGCAGTATACAGAGTACCCAGTTTGTAGTCTTATCTCTCACCCTCCTTCCACCCTTTCTCCTACCAATCCCCAGTGTCCATTGTATCATTCTTTTGTCTTTCCATCCTCATAACTTAGCTCCCACTTATGAGTGAGAACATACAATGTTTAGTTTTCTAATCCTGAGTTACTTCTACATCACAGGGTAGTTTTCTCTCAGGAATATTCTGAGTTGTCATTTTCAGTATCTCACATTGCAAGCTCTGAAGGGCAGAGGGATCAGCTCAGGCCAGGTGCATAGATACTTGACGTCGATGGTTGCCAGACCTTAGCCATTTATGCCCATTCACATGGCTCCAGCCATCTTGGTAAAAGCAGTGCCTTCCAAGCAAATCTCTGGAGTAATTTTACTGATGCATGACAAAATTTACATGGCGAAAGACAGCTCCTGAAATATCTATGGTAACTCCTACAGACATACTTCTCACCAGGACCCTGGGAAGCTCCACCTGCCACGTAGTCCTCCAAGGGGAAACAGAGGCATCGAAGGGCCCGGGGTGAGGTGGCACTCACTGTGGGCAGCCAGTGGCAGCCATGTTTTGGGCAATTCCCATTTCTGGCATTATATATTTCTTTTTAACATTTAACATTTTTATGGACTACTTTTCAAACTTTCTGCTGTTTATTTTTTATTTTTATTTATTTTTGAGACAGTGTTTCACTCTATTGCCCAGACCAGAGTGCATTGGCATGGTCACAGCTCACTGCAGCTTGACCTGCAGAGCTTAAATGATCCTCCCACCTCAGCCACCCAAGTAGTTGGGACTACAGGTGCATGCCACCATGCCCTGCTAAGTTTTTAAATTTTTTGTAAAGAGGAGGTCTCACTGTGTTGCTCAGGCTGGTCTGAACTCCTGAGCTCAAGCAATCCTCCTGCCTTGGCCTCCCAAAGTGTTAGGATTACAGGCATGAGCCATTGTACCTGGCTTCTGCTGTTTTATTTTATATTATTATTTGAGATGGAGTCTTGCTCTGTTGCTTAGGATGGAGTACGGTGGCACGATCTCAACTCACTGCAACCTCTGCCTCCTGGGTTCAAAAGATTCTCATGTCTCAGTCTCCTAAGTAGCTTACAGGTGCCTGCAACCATGCTCAGCTAATTTTTGTGGGTTTTTTTTTTTAGTAGATAACGGGGTTTCGCCATGTTGGCCAGGGTTGTCTTGAACTCCTGACCTCAAGCGATCTTCCCACCTCAGCCTCCAGAGTGCTGAGATTACAGGTGTGAGCCACCATGCCCAGCCTGCTTCTGCTGTTTTAGATTTACCTTTCTACAGTTAGTCCAAATTAAGAAGGTTTAATATTATATATGAAAGTGGCACACTAAGGATACTAGCATTCTTTCTTTTTAAGAATCACCAATATGGCCAGAGCCACCACTGCCAGTGACATGTTCAATGTAATTCAGAGGTCCGTGGGGCCAGCCAGCCTGAGCTTGCTCACCTTTAAAGTTTATGCTGCACCAAAAATGGACTCACCTCCCAAAAATTCCATGAAGTTTGATGAGCTTTCACTCTACTCAGTTCCTGAGGGTCAATCGAATTATGTGGAGGAATCAAGGAGCCTACTTGAAGAAAGTATCTCACAGCTCCACACTACTGTGAGCCATACACAAGCTGGTGTCAGGAAACATACTCCCAAATTAAGCCCAAGATGCAAAGTTTGGTTCAGTGGGGGGTTAGACAGCTATGACTATCTCCAAAATGCACCTCCTGGATTTTTTCCGAGACTTGGTGTTACTGGTTTTGCTGGCCTTATTGAACTCCTTTTGGCTAGAGGTTCAAAAATAAAGAAGCTAGTGTATCTGCCTGGTTTCATGGGATTAGCTGCCCCCCTCTATTATACACGATGATCCACAGCAAGCCACCGTGTTTGCCCAGGTCAGTGGGGAGAGATTATATGACTAGGGTTTATGAGGATATATCCTCATAGAAGATTTGTGGAAGGAGAATTTTCAAAAGCCAGGAAATGTGAAGAATTCACCTGGAACTAAGTAGAAAATTCCAGGCTCTGCCCATCTTATTCAGTTATAGGTAAACATTGGAAATGCCATAGAATAAATCAGTATTTCTACAGAAGAATGGCAGAGAAGTCAGTATTGAATGTATTAAATTGGCTTTCTTCTTCAGGAAAAACTAGACCGGAACTGTTATCTTGGGTGATACCATCCTACAAGCAAACTAATCTGAAACCCTTTGACCTAGAGATACTGTACAAGCCTGAGAACTCCTTGTTCTCATGTTGTTATTTATGTATGTAATTAAAACCCAAGTTAAGAAAAGAATCACCAATATTATTTAATTAGTATTTTATATTTTGTCTTTTAGGATTATATATTCATCAAACAGAAACGTAAAAAACTATGAAGAGGAAATTCTTAGGAAAAAGATAGTGGAGATTGGGATATCACAAAAGCAACTCGACATCAATTTTCCAAAGTCTAAGAACTCATCGGATTGTTGTCTTCAGAAGCATGAAATTCCAGAGGATATCAGTGACAGAGATGATTTAATTTCCAATGGTGAGGTATTTTTTATGGAGCTTTATTTATAGCCATGAAAATAACCATATTCTGATACAGTTAGAGAAAAGCATACTTCAAAAACATGCTTTACTGTTTTTTTTTTGTTTTTTTTTTTTACGTAAGCATGGAGAACTGAAAATAGTTTGTTAACTCCAGGTTTTCCCAAGTAATTGCAGATACGGTTATTATGAATAAATCCATACATAACTCACAATTCTCCTTTTAGCCACTATGTCTCTGTTATTGTCCTTAGTATAATCTACACCAGTAAAGAAGCTCGAGCAGAGTCAGTTCTAAGACAATATATGCATTCCTTAAAAACACTGTGCCACACAGAAATTGCTGTTACACAAAACTTTACCATGACACATTAATAAAAATAATACCCTAATAAAAATGGTAGCCTAGTTTTATGCATGTTAAGTGGTTAAGAAATACATAAATACTATAATATAGACAGCATTTTATCATGAAAAAGACCTGAAGTTTGCTTGTAGAAGTGGATTTCTGAAGGATTGCAGCTTGTGAGTTATTGTGAATTGATGGGAAGAGAATATTAAGAATGGATGTATCCATAGAGAAAGGTTCTGACAGGAAATCTGAGGTCCCTGGATCAGAGAACAGACCATTTATCACTCGCAGAGCATCTTAGTGCCAGTCTCAGCCCCTAAACTCTGTGAGGCAATGCAGTGAGGGAGGGCCTGATGCCACCCAGCTAATGCAGTGGGATTGCACCACAGAAGAGGAACACCAAAATTAGGACCCTTTAAGCTTTCACAGGTTGCTGGCAGATCTTCCCATTCTCTTCTCCAGAGACAGACAGCTCTTTACTTTGGAAGGTAAATCTTTGGGAGGGGAGGAGAAGGTAGTTTCCCTACCCTGGAATATAAGGAAATGGTCTCCAGGGGAGGAAGGTTTCTAAATTTTTCCGGAGTAATAGATATCTCTAGTTTCCAAGGCATGTTTGCTGTTTAACCATCCTTTAACCAAGTTTACTGGTGCTCTGCTCAGAAAGGTCAGCCCATGCTGAAACATAAAAATATTCAAAGAAAAGTGTCTCTTAATAGTTGTCTGAAGTCAGATAGGAATTTATAAAACCAAATATAGATGGGCGTGGCTCATAACACATGCAGCAAACTGAGGTATCTGGTAGATATTTAGGTGTGCATGTGTGTGTATGCATGGCTCAGTTCAACCGAGTGCAGCTTTCTGTATTAGCCTAATGTTTCTCCTGTGAATTTTGCACCTAAGCAAATGGAAAATTCATCTTATGCTCAAATTATTCCCTACTACATGAATCATATTGGATCAAACTCATTTTTTTCAAAACAAGTGTTAGAGCAGAATTGACTGTATTTGAAAATATTTGTTGAGTTAAAGGATCTTATTACTGGTGTGTAAAGCAATAATTGCTCACCTGATCTATCCTGGTTAGTTTCCTGTTATATTACAGTCACTATATCTAATTCTAGGCTTTGAGGTAGATCCATTTGTATGCTTTATTTAATTTAGTCTCATAAAACCCTAAAAAGTGTTAGAGACTGATTTTATCAGTAAGATCCAAATAGTACCCTAAGACTCAGGGAGCATAAGAGACTTTCCCAAGATCACACAGAGCAATTGACAGAGCTGGTATTTGAAATCCAGTTTTCCTGCTCTTATCTAGAGCTCTGCCATGGCTCTATGGCAACCCTTTAAAGTGGCCAAACAAGTTGTGAGTTTAAGTGAAAAGAGCTTATTTACCCCTCAACCCTCTGCCTTTTGACTATTTATCACTCCATGTAAAATCCCCACGTTCACCAGTAACCTCCCAGTTGCCAGCTTAGCAGACATTTTTTGTCTACATCTTATTAACCTCTTTGCAACCTTTCATATTGTTAATACTGCCCTCCTTGAAACTTCTGCTTTCTGTGACACCATGCTTTCTTGATTTTCCTTTTTGGTCATTTCTCAGTCGTTTTTACTGATGTATCATCTTTCTACCCCTTATATAAACGGTATTTTGTAGTTTTTTTGAGCTTCATATTCAACCACATGTATGATAGAGGTTTCATAAGATTATGATACCAGATTTTTACTGTACCTTTTCTGTGTTTATGCATGTTTACATACACAACTACTTAACATTGTGTTACAGTTGCCAACGCTATTCATCGCAGTAACGTGGTACAGGTTTGTAGCCTAGGAGCAATAGGCTACACCATATAGCCTATGTGTGTAATAGGCTATATCACCTAGGTTTGTGTAATTACACTCTGATGTTCACACAGCAATGAAATCAGCTAACAACATATTTCTCAGAACTGTCATTAAGGGATGCATGACTGTTATTAAGCAATGCATGACTATATCTATATTTACATGTAAGTAGAAATATGTATATTTCAAAGGAGAAAGTGTATTTAAATGTTTTATTTTTAATTTACCACTTAAATATTCCAACTAATTGAGAGAATTATGTGGGAAACCTCTTGGTAATAATAGAAGACAATTTTTGGATGTTTGTTATATTAAACTATTTTTTAGTCTTGTTTTTCTTTTTTAAAGATAATTATGACTTGGAGCCTGCATCTGAATTAGGAGAAGATTTATTGAAGCTTTATGTGAAACCTTGTTGCCCAGATATTGATTTTTTTGTTGATGGAAAACGTTTTAAAGCTCACAGGTAAATAGACACGACTGATTTAGTGTCTTGGTTGTGGCTGTAGAGTATGGAAGGGCAGCTGTCTCTTTCCAGCACAGTGGTTTTCAAGCTCTGATTCACACAGGCCACAGGGGTACCATGAAGGCCAAAGGGGTTCCACTATGATTCCTCAGGGGGAGTCTCCAACAGGGAAAGAGGCTGGCCATCAGGCAAGGTTTTCTGCAACGTTTTCACACATGCACACATGGGCCCACCCAGACATGTGCATATATATGTTTCTGCCAGAGCAGATCTCATCTATGCTCTGCATTTATCATGAACCTGAGATTTTATTAGACGAAAATATTCTGCTGTCTAAAATAGATTTGGAAGCCACTGTCACAGAAAATGTAGTTAAATGTAATTTTTAATTTTATAGGCATTATAGTATTGAGAAGTATTATTTCTACATGAATGACATGTATTTTCTCTGAATGCATTTTGGCCCAGATTCTGTGATTCAAAATAGATGATACTCATGAATAGCATTGATTAGGAGGTTTAATATTTCAATGTACTTTTTAAAAACCATTGTTCTGCTTCAGAATTGGGTTGCTTAGACATTCTAGGCTTTTAGATTTCTAATTAAAGCCTGCTGCCTGTTGTAGTCAGGCTCTTTGATTGCAAGTAACTAAAATCTGCTTAAAAGCAGAAAAAAATTTAATAAGAAATACATATTATCTTTTGGAACTCAAGGGAAAAAAATACAGCTGGGCCTTACTATGGACTAGAATCTGGACCAGAAAACTAAGGAACCCATACAGTTCTTCCTCTCTTTGTGTTTTAAATAGAATGTTGATGAGAAGTTATTCTGGTGTTCCTGAAGAGGAAGAACCAGAGTATTTGCAGTGGCAAGAAGTAATCTTCTAGGTTCAGGGGTGCACAGCTCTTAATGAAATTAGCAGTGGGTTTAGGTTACAGTAATCTGTCAAGCCAAATAGTGGTAATATTTGTACTCTTAGAAATCATGCTGGTTTTGCCAGCAATACAACCCAGGGATTGCTAGTCTGAACTAGACTATTTACTATTCAGAATTTGAACTTTTCTCTCTGGGAATATGTACTTTGTAAATGTACATACATACATTTTCCTAATTCTTATGAAATCTGCATTAAATATTGCAAAATTCAGAATATAATGTAGATTGATCATTATATTTTCCATACTATGGGTATATTTCCTAAATCATGGTGTGGGTGTGGGTATGGGTGTATATCTCTGTCTTTTTTTTTTTTTTGACCAACACAATTTTATTTTAAAAATTTATTTTGTGTCCAGGTTTTTCATGAGACCATATGGGCATCCTACCGAAGTTATAGAGCCCTAAAGCTATTACTGTCATACAGGGAAGGCAGGACCCTGTGACCATTTGCAATATGTCCTCAAACAGTGCCTGTATTTGGCCTTTCCCTGTGTGCTGCCTGACAGTGAACTAATAGGACTGTGTTTTAGGAGCCGGATCTAGAATATTAGGTTTGTATTCCCGGTCAGCTCTTGCTCACATTTCTGGTTTATCTTGTTCACCTAACAATAAAAAAGAAATTCATGTTAACTAGAAAGGCAGTAAGTTTTCCTACTTTCATCCCCTTAGGTAAGTTAGAATAGCAAATTCTAAATTACAAGATTACCTTGCTAGTCTAGACTCAAACATCTCTCTGTTTATAGTACATACTAATTTTACTATGTAGTTTAAGGAATATTATGTCAGTAGTTTAGAGAACACATTCATCCAAAGCCCAACATTGGGGCTTTCTCAATTCTTGTTCTATATGATCATTGTCAGCATTCTTTTAGTGGTGTGGCTAAAAATGCTTTTGTAATATGGCTGCTTTAATTTTTTAATTATATATACATATATATATATATATATTTTTTTTTTTTTTTTTTTGAGACAGAGACTTGCTCTGTTGCCTAGGCTGGAGTACAGTGGCATGATCTTGGCTCACTGCAACCTCTGCCTCCCGGGTTCTTGCAGTTCTCCTGCCTCAGCCTCCCGAATAGCTGGGACTACAGGCGCACACTGCTACACCCAGCTAATTTTTTGTATTTTAGTAGAGATGGGGTTTCACCATGTTGCCCAGGCTGATCTCGAACTCCTGAGCTCAGGCAATCCACCCACCTCGGCCTCCCAAAGTGCTGGGATTACAGGCGTGAGCCACCATGCCCGGCCACATACTCATATATTAAAAGTTCAATACAAGTACTTACAAAGGACCAAGATTTGTGACTGGAATTGTATTCAGTTTAGCTATCAACATTTTTAAAACTTTAGTTTGCTAGTTTAATGTGCCCAAATTGGTATAGTCTTCTATTAAGCTAATCTTTCTCTCATGCTTAAGATACTTCCTCAGCAACATCCCTGTTAACACAGTTCTTCCAAGGTAGTCTCTCCAGTTGCTCTGTCCATTCTTTACCATGATCCTCAGCCCAGTGCCTGGAACACTTTCTATGCTGAAAGACAGTCTGATGCCAGTCACGTGCTTGTCGTGGCACAACTAAGCCAAAGAAATCATTTGCAACAGAGTGGTTAAGAGTATGTGGACTGTGGGGGACAATCTGTATGCGTTTTAATTCCATGTCCACTGTTATTAGCTGTGTGAATTTGGGTAAGTCATTTGACGATTCATTCTTGTTTCAGCATCCTTATCAGAGATGGGGATTATAACAGTCTCTGTCTCATAAGGTGATTGTGAGAATTAAATTATAGTTATTTCTGAGCACTCAGTGGGCTTACTACCTAATTAGCCTTCATGGATTCCATTAGTTAGTTATGTTACTACTTTTCTGAATTTTGTATCCTGGGATACTACTGCACAATACCCCTTTTTGTGGACCTCTGTAACATTATCTTCCTGCCCAAAATGCTCTCAATTACCATATGAATACCATCTGGATATTGTACATTTCTTTCTGCTTGTATTTCCTCCTGTCACCTTCAGTCTACCTCTAAGTATCTGCCTGACCCACTCCATTGCTGATTTCCCATTTTTTAGTGTCATTTATTATTTTAATGTTTTATGAAAGAAACTGAATGTTACATTTTTAAGATAATTTGTTGCACTTCTGTGTTCCATAATTAAAATTCTCCTTATTGAAAAAGCAGAGCAGTCATTTTTAAATTTTTTTTATTTATTTATTTTTTTTGAGATAAAGTCTTACTCCTTTGCCCAGGCTGGAGTGCAGTGTTGCAATCTCGGCTCACTGCAACCTCCGCCCCCCGGGTTCAAGTCATTCTCATGTCTCATTCTCCCAAGTAGCTGGGATTACAGGCACCCACCACTATGCTCAGCTAATTTTTGTATTTTTTTAGTAGAGATGGGGTTTCACCTTGTTGGCCAGACTGGTCTCGAACTCCTGACCTCAAGTAATCTCACCTCGGCCTCCCAGAGTGCTGGGATTATAGGCGTGAGCCACCACGCCCAGCCCCATCATTCCTAACTTTAGCTTTGTGACACTGAAAATCTAGTGTCTCTTCCAGAATACCTTTCTTATCAGTGCCTGATTATATACCATTAGACATTCATTCATTGGGTTAAGATGTCAAATCTTCCTTTAATTTCCCTATGAATATTTTGTAAGTTAGCACTGTGTTCTAAGATCATTGCTCTGTATGTCCTTGAAAGGCTAAAAGCTTTTTCAGAAGTGGTATGGTTTAGTAATTCAGAAGTTGGTCTTTTTGCATGTAGATTATGATTCCACCACTTATTTTTAAAATTCCACTACTTATTAATTGTTGGGAAGTTACTTAATCTCTCCAAGTTTCAATTTCTTTATCTGTAAAAGGAATAATAGTAGAATTTATACCATAGGATGGCTGTGAAGATTGAATCAGATAATGCACATGAAGCACTTAGCATAGTACCTGGCACATTGTAAGCTTTCAAAAGTAAATGTTAGTTGCTATAAGTATGTAATAGATATCTGTAAGACAGGCACATATGTTGCCTATTCTAGCTTGTCTCATATCAGGGGTCAGCAAACTATGGCCTAAATGTGGTTAAGTGGCTTGTTTTTGTATGAGACAACAAAAAAGCAGAGACAAATATGCCACAGGGACCTGCAAGTCTAAAATGTCTTTCAAGAGTCACTTGGGTTTGTTGTTCCCAAGTCTACTTATGCCATTTGAATCTATTATTTTGATGACAGTGAATATAAGTCAATGATATGTTAAGTATGAAAGAGAAAAGTTATTGTTCCAGTGAAAACTCAGGTGAGTGCTTCCAAAGGATTTAATAAGGGAAAGGCACTTTAAAAATTGCTGTTGGGCCAAGTGCAGTGGCTCACACCTGTTATCCCAGCACTCTAGGAAGCTGAGACCAGAGGATCCCTTGAACCAAGGAGTTTGAGACCAGCCTAAGCAACAAAATGAGACCCTGTCTCTACAAAAAAATTTAGCTGGCCATGGTGGTGTGCACCTGTAGCCTCAGCTAATTGGGAGGCTGAGGTGGGAGGATCATTTGAGCCTAGGAGTTTGAGGTTGCAATGAGCCATGATTGTGCCATTGTACTCTAGCCTTGGCAACAGAACATGACCCTGTCTCAAAAAAATGAAAATCAAACTAGATATCATAGTGTATATGTGTATTTTTGTGAGAATGAGGCTCATATCAGTGAACCCATGTTAAAAAAAAAAGATGGGTCTTATGATAAAAGATTTGTGAATTAAATGCATATTTCTTCTTAAGTTAGAATAAAATGATTATAGGATACAGAAATAGTTTTTTTAATTCCTCATTTTTTTGATTAACTAAACAACTGTTAGTCCAGATTGTATTGGTTAATAGCATATCCACTGTACTTAACTTCGGAAAGGCTAGTCATATGAAAGCTATAGCCAATGGATGTCCAAAAATTACTAAGAGGCTAACTTTGCTTTTACAAAGTTGTGTTCTCTAAAGTATTTGCTAAGAAGTGAAATGGTTAGTAGTGACTACTCCAAAAATTTAGATTCAGTACTCTGGATTTAACCTTTACTCAGTTATGTGGAACTAAAGCAAAAAAGAAAAAAAAATTCTTGGAGTAAGAATACTTTAAAAATTAGTCCCACTAAAATTTCCTTCTCTAGAGCTTCTCTGCATAATCCAGGCCATTATTCTGCCTGGAGTAGTGAATCTAGTTCAGCTAACATTAGGAAGTATTGAATAGCAGTGTACTAAAGCAGCAGCAAGGCAGAAATTAGGGCATCTTGATAGAGCCAGAAGCAGCATTATCAGTTGAAATTAAACTTAATCAAAAGGAGAAAATAGTTTTTGGCATGTTAGGAAATAAAATATTTGGCAAAGATTTTTAATACACCATACCATCTACAGCATTATTTTTTAACCTGAGGCATGTGTCCTGATTAAGTAGGAATGTTTTCTAAGTTTCTGTTTTAAGGTCAGGGTAATTGTTTAAGCCTTAGATGCTTTTAATTTTACTAAAATGGAAATGGCTGACATGCTGTGTTCTAGTCTTCTGAGAAGTAGACACAAAGATGGGATTAGACTTTTAAGAAATGTATTAGGCTAAATGCATATGAGAGAACATGGGGAAAAAGCCAGAGAAAACAGAGCTGCTAGACTGCAATGATGATTTGACTCTGAGTGAAGGAGAAAGAGAAGGAGGTTAGGTTGGGTAGAAACATCTTAGACTGCAGTGGAGTTCTAAGAATAGTTGGGCAAGACCATTATTGGAAAGTTCCCATGCCAAAGGCACCCATCAGAGAAGCCCCTGTTTTCTAGGGCTAGACCTGCCATATTCTTGCTGGGTTTAGTCACGGTCAGGAAATAGCTTATGAGAAGGTGGTGTGACCCAGGTGGAATAAACTTCAGAGTGCTGTAGCTATTGGTTGTTATTCAGTCAAAGATTAGAAGGGTATATTCTCATGACTGCCACACATATAAATCATGACATGCTGTATGATCACATATCTTTACCACTAGGCGTAGTCAGATAAAGTAAGAAATAATTGTTAAAAAAAAAACACTTATTATTTGCCAGGTATTATGGTGCTGAGATTGGGATTCATAAAGAAATTAATGAAGTACTGAGGATTAAATGGATTATATATCAGTATTCAACAGTGTGATAGAAAAGACTGCCATGGAAAAAAGGCCTGGCAGACATCCAATAAACTGCTAACAGTGGTTATTTCTATATCATGGAATCGAAGTAAACAAAGAATCAGGGTGAGAACTTAAAATTTTTACTTTATCCAATTCTACATTGAAGTTTAACTACAAACATACTGTTTTTATAATTTAAAAAAGTTTTTAAAATCTGGCTTTCCATTTTCAAGGAAAGAATTACAGATTACTTAATGTTTTTTAATTCTGTGCTTGCTTTGGCAGCAAGTATAATTTTATCTGTTCAAATAGGCTCAATCATACTCTGAGGTCACTGTCTTTGTCCTTTTTTATAGAAAAATAAAAACTATAGCAAACTTAGTGCATTAAATATTCATTTGATTGTCAGGGTCCCTGAAGCCCCTCCCTCTTCAGTGGGTTGGTGTACAAATCGTGAGGAAGGGAGATTGTCAGTGTGGTGGGGGACTGAGTGTGGCAGGGACTCCCCAGCAATTGAACGCTTCTCTTTTCCTCTCATGCTCTTGCTGGGGCTGGTGGTCTGGGGGCTCTTACCCTTTGGAGGCCATGTGGACCATGAGGTCCACCACCTTGTTGCTGTAGCCAAATTCATTGTCATGCTGGGAAATGAACTTGACAAAGTGGTCATTGTGGGCAGTGCCAGCCCCAGCATTGAAGGTGGAAACTGGGTGTCACTGTTAAAGTTGGAGGAGACAATCTGGTGCTCATTATAGCCCTGGATGCCCTTGAGGGCCCCCTCTGATGCTGCTATACCATCTTCTTGATGTCATCACATTTGGCTGGTTTCTCCAGAGAGCAGGTCAGGTCCATGACTAACAGGTTGGCAGTAGCGACATGGAAGGCCACGCCAGTGAGCTTCCTGTTTGGCTTGGGGATGGCCTTGCCCATAGCCTTGGCAGTACCAGTAGGTAGATGCAGGGATGATGTTCTGGAGAGCCCCATGGCCATTACACCACAGTTTCCCAGAGGGGCCATCCACAGTCTTCTGGGTGGCAGTGATGGCATGGACTATGATCCTGATGCCTTCCATGATGCCAGAGTTGTTATGAATGATCTTGGCCAGGGGGCCAAGTAGTTGGTGGTACAAGAGACATTGCTGATAATCTTGAGGTTTTTATACTTCTCATGGTTCATGCCCATCACAAACATGGGAACATTGGCCGAAAGGACAAAGATGATAACCCTTTTGGCTCTGCCCTCTAAGTGAACCCCAGCCTTCTCCATGGTAGCAAAGATGCCAGTGGACTCCGTAACATAATCAGCACCAGCATCATCCTGTTTGATTTTGGTGGTATTTTGCTCCTGGAAGATGGTGATGGGATTTCCATTGATGACAAGCTTCCCATTTTCAGCCTTGACGATGCCGTGGAACTTGCCATGGGTAGAATCCTGCTGCAACATGTAGACCATGTAGTTGAGGTCAGTGAAGGGGTCATTGATGGTAACAGCATCTACTTTGCTAGAGTTAAAAGCAGCCCTGATTACCAGGCACCCAGTACAGCCAAATCCATTTACTCTGTGCTTCACTTTCACCATAGTGTCTCAGGGATGTGGCTGGTGCTGCACAAGAGAGTGGAAGGAGCAGAGAGCAAGGTTCTGTCACTTTTTCTCTTCCTTTTGCTTACTTTGGGTTTAATTTATGCTACTGTTTAAGATGGAATTCTAGATCATTAATATGAAACCTTTTTCCTTTTCTACTATAAGCACTTAAAAGCTAAACATTTTCTTCTAAGCATTGCTTAGCTGCAGCCTGCAAATTTTGATATATTGTATTTTCACTCAAATAAATGTATTTTCTAACTTTCCTTTTGATTTCTTCTTTACCTGTGGGTTGTCTAGAGGTATAATTTCCAACTATTTGGGAATTTTTCAGACATTTCTCCATTATTGATTTCTAGTTTAATTCCATTGTGTTCATAGAACATATTTTATATTATTTCAGTTTGTTTAAATTTATTGAGACTTGTGATGGCCCAGAATATGGTTTATGTTAGTGAATGTTCCACATGTACTTATAAAGAATATGTATTCTGTTGTCCTGTGGTGGAGTGTTCTATAAATGAAAAAGTTGGTGATAGCGTTGCTCAAGTCTTATGTCCTTAGCTCAATTTTTATCTACGTATCCTATTACTGATAGAGTATTGAAGTCTCCAAGTATCATTATAAATTTGTTTCTCCTTTTAGTTCTATCAGTTTTTGCTTCATGTATTTTAGTTCTATCAGTTTTTGCTTCATGTTTTTGCTCTGTTATTTGGTACATACATATTTGGGATTGTTATTTCTTCATTGTGAATTGAGTCATTTTTGTTATGAAATATTGCAAGTTCCTAGGTAATATCCCAGGTAATGTCGCTTGTTGTAAAATTTACTTTGGTTAATATCACCACTCCAGCTTTCTTATGATTCGTGTTTATGGTATTCTTTTTATATTCTTTTACTTCTAAACTTTGTCTTTATATTTAAAATGGATTTAAAATTAATTTCTTATAGACCAAAAATAGTTGTGTCTTGCTATTGTTATCTGGTCTCATAATCTCCTTTTAATTGGAGTAGACTATTTACAGTAATGTAGTGTAAGTCTACCATTGTACTTTTTTTTTTTTTTTTGATCCCTCTCTGTTGCCCAGGCTGGAGTGCAGTGATATGATCATAGCTTATGTAACCTTGAGCTCCTGGGCTCAAGTGATCCTCTGGCCTCAGCCTCCCGAGTAGCTGGGACTACAGGCACTCGCCACCACGCTCAGCTAATTAATTAATTTTTTTTTTTTTTTTTTTTTTTTTTTTTTTTTTTTGTAGAGATGGGTTCTCACATTATTGCTCAGGCTGGTCTTGAACTCCTGGCCTCAGGAAATCCTCCTGCCTCAGCCTCCCAAATTGCTGGGATTACAGGTGTGAGCCATCACACTCAGCCCTAAAATGCTTTGTCTGCTAATTCCATCTTCTATGTCGTTGCTGGATCTGTTAATATTGACTGATTTTCCTCCTTTAAATGTTCAAATTTTGCTGCTTCTTCACATTACCTAGTAAGTTTTTAATCAAATGCCAGGTGTTATAAATATTATGTTTTTGAGTGTTTGAACTTTATTGTTTTTCTTGAAAAATATTATTTAAGTTTTTTTAAGCAGGCATTTAAGTTCTTGTGGATCAGCTTCATATTTATGAGGCTTCTTTTTAAATTTTGTTAGGGCACATCTAGAATAGCCTTTGCCCTAAATATTGTAAAGCCTTTCTACTGAGGCTTCTGGGATCTTAGTGACTCAGGTATTCAATTCTGGCTGGAAGGACCTTGAATATCTGTCAGCCATATAGCTCCCTGGCTTTTATTCTTTGCCTGTCTTTGTGTAGTTTTACCTTATGCATGCTCAAATTATATTCAGACAAAAGCTCAAGGAGGGAGTATCTACTCTAATTTCTAGAGTTCTTCATGACTCCCTCATCTGTCTTACTGTGCCCCACAAATTTCAGCTGACTCAGCGTCTTGGGGCTCCTATATCTGTTTCCTCAGCTCAGCTCAGCCTCAAGGCTCTGCATTTTTGTCCTTCTTGTGCCTTGACTAGAAACTGCTTCTAGGAAGAAAAGCATTGTGATTGTAGAGCTTACTTCGTTTATTTTGCTCCTTCTCTTAGGAATCAGAGTCCTATACTGCCTTTTTTCAGTGTCATATTTTATTCAGTTTTCTAGGTAGGGAAGTCCAATACTTATGGGTAGTAGCAGAACCCTAATTTTTTCTTAATTGGCCTTACTTTTTAGAGCAGTTCCAGATTTACAGACAAATTAAGAGAGTACAATATTCTCATATGCGCCCACACCTAGTTCCTCATTATTAACATCTTAGGTATATAAATTTGAGTACAGTACATTTGTTAAAATTGAGTCAATATCAATACATTGTTATTAACTAAAGCCTATAGTGTATTAAGATTTCCTTGGTTTTTACCTAATGTCCTTTTCTATTCAAGGAGCCAATCCTGGATCTCACATTGCACTTAGCTGTCATGTCTCCTTAGGCTCCTCCTGGCTGTAACAGTTTTTCAGACATTGTTTTTGATGACATTTCAGTTTGAGGAGTACTGGTCAGGTTTTTTATAGAAATGTCCCCTAAATGGAATTTATCTGATGTTTTTCTCATAATTACATGGATTATGGGTTTGGGACAGGAAGACCACAAAGATAAAGGGCCATTTTCATTACATCATATTAATGGTACATATGATCAACATGACATCACTGTTTATGTTAACCTTGATAATGATCTAGCTAAGGTTATTTTCATCTGGTTTATCCACTGTAAGTTACTCCTCCCCTCACCTCCCATTTCCAGACTGTGCTCTCTGGAAGGAAGTCCCTGTATGTAGCCCATATTTAAATGATAGGAAGTAATGTTCTACCTCCTTGAAGGGGGAATATTATCTACATAAATTATTTGGAAATCTTGTGCACAAGAAACTTTTCTCTTCCACATATTAATTTATTCAGGCACTTACATATATCAGCGTAGACTCATGGATATTTATTTTATACTTTGGCCAGTATTTTGTACTTTGGCTTATAATTTGACATATTCTGTAATTTGTCTTTTTTTTTTTGTTCTCAATTTGTTATGGCTTTAGCTGTGGGAGCTCTTTCAGGTGGCTTTTGTGTCCCTTTTACCCCGAGAGAGAGAGAGAGAGTGTGAGTGTGTGTGTGTGTGTGTGTGTGTGTGTGTGTGTGTGTTGAGCATTTTCTTACTTTCTGGCACTAAAAGATATATCTGATATAAAAAATAAACAGTACCCATCTACATAGGGCACTAACCGTGAATGGAACTTGCAGGGCTGGAAGTTGCTTTGGGTGAGTCAGTGAGTGAGTGGTAGGTAAATGTGAGGGCTCAGTTCATTACTGTACACTACTGTAGACTTTATAAATACTTAGGATACACACAAAATTTATTTTAAAAAACTATTTTTCTTCAATAATTAACCTTGGCTTATTGTAACTTTTCACTTTATAAACTCTTTAATTTTTTGAAACTTTTTTATTCTTGTAACAACACTTAGCTTAATCACAAATGTGTATAGCTATACAAATTTTTTCCTTTTTTTTTTTTTTTTTTTGAAACAGAGTCTTACTTTGTCACTCAGACTAGAGTACGGTGGCATGATCATGGGTCACTGCCACCTTGATCTCTCTAGCTCCAGTGATCCTCCTACCTCAGCCTCTTGAGTATCTGGGACCACAGTTGCACACTACCACACCCAGCTAATTTTTGTATTTTTTGTAGAGGCAAGTTTTTCCTGCGTTGGCCAGGCTCGTTCACACTCCTGGGCTTAAGCGATCCTCCTGCCTCAACCTCCCAAAATGCTAGGATTGGAGGTGTGAGTTAGCACATCTGGCTTTTTTACTTTGTATCCTTATTCTATATGCTCTTTTCTTTCTTTTTTTAATTTTTTTATTTTTTTTGAGATGGAATCTCACTCTATTGCCCAGGCTGGAGTGCAGTGGCACCTTGGCTCACTGCAGCCTCCACCTCCTGGGTTCAAGCAATTGGCCTGCCTTTGCCTCCCAAGTAGCTGGGATTGTAGGAGTGTGCCACCACACCCAGCTAATTTTTATATTTTTATTAGTGATGGGGTTTCACCATGTTGGCCAGACTGGTCTTGAACTCCTGTTCTCAAGTGATCCACCTGCCTTAGCCTCCCAAAGTGCTGGGATGACAGGTGTGAGCCACCGTACCCAGCCTCTAAGCTTTTTTCTGTTTAAAAAATATTTTTAAGTTTTTTAACTTTTGTTAAAAACTGAGACAGAAGCAAACACATTAGCCTAGGTCTACACAGAGTCAGAATTATCAATACTACTGTCTTCCACCTCCACATCTTGTCCCACTGGAAGGTCTTCAGGGACAGTAACACACAGGGAGCTGTTATCTCCTAACATAGCTGTTATCTCGCCTTCTCCTGGAATACCTCTTGAAAGACCTGCCTGAGGCTATTTAACAGTTAACTTTTTTTTTTATATGTAAGTAGGAGTACTCTAAAATAACAATATGTAGTATAATAAAATCATAAGCCAGTAACATAGTTATTATTCAAGTATTATGTACTGTACATAATTGTGTATGCTAGACTTTTATACAGCTGGCAGCACAGTAGGTTTGTTTATACCAGCACCCCCACAAACATGTGAGTAATGCTTCACACTTGACCTTGTGTCAGCTATGACACCCCTGGGGGTAGAAATTTTTCAGCATCTTTATAATCTTATGGGACCATCTTTGTATGTGTGTAGTCTCTTATTGACCCAAACACTATTACGTAGCACATCACTGTAAATTTTGGAATCACTTTGTCAGTATTTACAAAACAACTTTCTGAGATTTTGATTGAAATTGCCTAAATTTTATTTATTTATTTATTTGACAGAGTCTAACTCTGCTGTTTAGGCTCCAGTGCAGTGGCATGACCTCAGCTCACTCCTACCTGCACCTCCTAGGTTCAAGCAATTCTCATGCCTCCGCCTCCTGAGTAGCTGGGACTACAGACGTGCACCAGCAAGCATGGCTAATTTTTGTATTTTTAGTAGAGACAGGGTTTTGCCATGTTGCCCAGACTGGTCTCGAACTCCTGGCCTCATGTGATCTGCCTGCCTCACATGAGCCACTGCATCCGGGATTACAGCCATGAGCCACTGCACCTGGCCAAAATTGCCTAAATTTTTAAAATCCGAAATTGGTGTTAAATTTTGTCAAATGCTTCCCTGCATCTATTTTGATGATCACATGATTTTTCTTCATTCTTTTGTTAATGTGCTAAATTATATTACTTAAATTTGGAATGAAAAAATAATGTTACATTCCTGAAATAATTTCAGTTTGGTTGTGATGTTTTATTCATTCTATTTCTGCCAGATTCAGTTTGCTAATATTTTGTTTAGGAATTTTGCATCTATATTCATGAGACAGATGGGTCTATAATTTTCCTTTTTTGTAATGTCCTTGTCAGGTTTAGGTCTCAAACTTATGCTGACTTTATAAAATGAACTGTGAAGTATTTCCTCATTTTTATTCTTTAATTTGAGTAAGATTGACTTTTTAAAACTTATGTTTTCCTTAAATATTTATTAGAATTCACTAGGGAAGTTATCTTGGCCTGTTATTTTCTTTCTTGAGTAAATTTTGTTTTCATTCTTTTTTATAGTTAAGTATATTGAGTTAGAATGCATACACAAACAAATGCACACAACTTAAAAGTCCAATCTGATGAGTTTTGACTAATGTACAAACCTGTTTAACTTCTACCATAAGCAAAATATAGTGAATTTTCATCTACTAAAATGTTCCCTTGTGTCCATTTACCTTCAGTACCCATCCCTACCCCAGCCACAGACAGCAAATGATTTTCACATGCTTATTTGCCATCTGTATACCTCTTTGGTTAGTTTTCTGTTCCTATCTTTTGCCCATTGATTGATTGATTGATTGATTGATTGAGACAGTCTTGCTGTGTTACCCAGGCTTGAGCTCCTGGGGTTAAGGGATCCTCCTGCCTCAGCCTCCCAAGTAGTTAGGACTACAGGCACAAACTACTACTTGTAGCTTGCCTATTTTTAAGTCAGGTTGTTTGTTTTCTTATTGTTATGTTCTCTACACTGTAGGATATTCTGCCTTTCCTAGAATTTCACCTAAGTGGACTCAGACATACTGTGGTTTCTGGCCTCTTTTGTTCAGTGTAATGTTTTTGAGCTTCATCCTTATATATTATGTGTATCAGTGATTCATTCAGTTTTTATTGTTGCATAGTATTGCATTGTATAGATATACCACAATTCGCTTATCTGTTCTCCTTTTGATGGAATATTGGTTGTTTCCAGTGTTTAGCTGTTATTAATAAAGCTGGTAGGGGCCAGGCCTGGTGGCTTATGCCTATAATCCCAGCATTTTTCCAGGCCAAAGTGGGCAGATCACTTGAGGTCAGGAGTTCAAGACCAGCCTAGCCAACAAGGTGAAATCTCATCTCTATTAAAAATATAAAAATTAGCCAAGTGTGGTGGCAGGCATCTGTAGTTCCGGCTACTCAGGAGGCTAAGGCAGAAGAATCATTTGAACCCTGGAGGTAGAGGTTGCAGTGAGCTGAGATTGCACCACTGCACTGCATCCTGGGTGACAGAGCAAGACTCCATCTCAAAAAAATAAAAAAATAAAGCTGGTAGGAACCTTTGCAGACAAGTGTTTGCATATATATTTTCATTTCTTTTGGTTAAATACCTAAGAATGGAATTGCTCGGTCATATTGTTAGTTACTGTTAACTTTTCATGAATTTGATGAAGATTCTCGAAAGAGATGGTGCCATTTTACACTCCCAGTCTGCCTGGTATGAAGAGTTCTATTTGTTTCACCTCTTTACCACTCCTTGACATTGTTATTCTTTTTGATTTATGCCACTCTAATAGGTATGCAGTATTATCTATTATAGTATGCTTTTCATTTGCATTTCCTTGATCACATAGTGATGTTGAATATCTTACTGGTTATTTGTGTATGTTATATTTCTGTTCAAATCTTTTGCCCATTAAAAAAAATTACTTTTAGACTGATGAGGTATACATTTTAACATAAGTGAACTATTGAGATATAGATGTACTTTTTTTTCCTGAAAATGAATCATGTACTACTCTGACCATAGCTTTTCCCAATCCTGATCTAATACTCAAAATATAATGGATTGTCTTTTTTTTTTTGAAACAGAGTCTCACTTTGTTGCCTAGGCTGGAGTGCAGTGGCGGGATCTCGACTCTCTGCAACCTCTGCCTCCCCGGTTCAAGCGATTTTTCTGCCTCAGCCTCCCAAGTAGCTGAGACTACAGGCACGTGCCACCACGCCCAGATAATTTTTGTATTTTTAGTAGAGACGAGGTTTCACCATATTGGCCAGGATGGTCTCTATCTCTTGACCTTGTGATCTGCCCTCCTCGGCCTCCCAAAGTGCTGGGATTATAGGCATGAGCCACTGTGCCCAGCGTTTTTGTTTGTTTTTAAGACAGAGTCTCACTTGGTAGCCCAGGCTGGAGTGCAGTGGCATGATCTCGTCTCACTACAAGCTCTGCCCCTGAGGTCCAAGTGATTCTTGTGTTTCAGCCTTCCTAGTAACTAGGGTTACAGGCATGTGCCGCTATGCCCAGCTAATTTTTATATTTTTAGTAGAGACTGGGTTTCGCCATGTTGGCCAGGCTGGTCTTGAGCTCCTGACCTCAAGTGATCCACTCACCTTGGCCTCCCAAAGTGTTGGGATTATAAGTATGAGCCACCATGCCCAGCCAGGAATGTCATTTTTTATAATTAGCCATAAACTTTAGCTTTGAAGTAAAACTGTTTCAAGCAAGTGGTTCTTACCTGATGTTTTTTGTTGTTCCCATATTTAGTTGGGTTATCTTATTATAGTTCTTTTAAACTATAAGTTAGTATAGTTCTCTTAAATCTAAATATTCTAGATTTAAGTTTTTTGTAATGGTGTGAGGCAAGTGTCGAGTTTCATTTCTTTTTCTGCAAATCATTGGTTGGTCCATTACCTTTTGATGATAAGACTGTCTTTTCCCCCATTGAATTATCTTAACACCTTCATGAAAAGCAACTGGCGATATATATGTGGATTTATTTTTGGACTCTCAATTCTGTTCCAGTGATTTATATGTCCACCCTTACATCAATACCACGTTATCTTGATTATTGCTACTTTATAGTAAGTGACATCATGTTTCCTGAAATCATATCTTCCACCTTTATTCTTTGTTGATAGTTGCTTTGGCAATTATCGGTCCTTTGCATTTTCATATATATTTTAGAATCAACTTATCCACTGCTACTAAAAATGCTTCATTGGGATCGTGTTAAATCTAGAAACTAATTTAGGAAGAATGGCTATATTAACAGTTTCAACTTTCAGATCCGTGAGCATACTTTAGCTCTCCATTAGGTCTTTAACATTTATCCCAGCAGGGTTTTATAGTTTTTAGTGTAGAGATATTACACATGTTTTGTTACATTTGTTGCTATGTATTGACCTTTTTTTTTCTGTTTATGTTTCTTTTCTGCATAAAATTCCCGCAGAAATGGAAATATCTCCATATCATATATTGCCAGTCAAGTAATGAGTTAGGAGTAACTCAGTGAGATGTCCTTTCTGAAAACATATGTTGGGGTGACCTTTTTTGATACTAGTGTAAATGGAAATGTTTTCTTTTATTTGCTAGTTGTTCATTATTAAACTAAATCATCTTTGGGTGATTACTAGACATTTTATTGAAAATTTGTAGAAATAATTTGATACTCAAAGTGATATTTTAATCCAGATGGGATTTCCTTTTGCCTTTGGCTGGCTGGCAGAATAGATGCTAATCACTTTGTTCCAGTCAAGGACTGAGATGATTCAAAACTGGCTTTTAAGTCGCAAGTCTAATAAGGGCTTGTCTATTTCCTGTTTACTCTTCTTTTTAGAATGTGGCCCTTCAGGGGTCAACTGAAATCCTGGGTTACCTACCAAAACCCCTCCTCTTTGATGGGTCCCTAGTTCCAATTTGTGTGAAGATTGCCAGAAGTTTTACTCAGCTTATCAGCCTTCTAGCTGTTGTTTTCAGATTTGGCAATGGCCTCAATGGAAAAAGTTACCTCAAATACTTGGGTCTCTTTTTTTTGTCTTCTCTCTCCTAACTTGTGTAACTCTTCTAACTACTGTGGTAGTGTTCTGATGCCTTCAAAGCATGCTTTCCTGTTTTTTCTTCTTCTTTCTTAAATATATATATATATATATATATAACGTACATCTTTCCTAGCTGCTTTCCGCAGGAGGGTTGATCTGAGACAACCTAGGAAGCCATTGCCAGAAATGTCTTTCTCTTCTCCCTGTCCTCCACTCTTCACTGGAATATAACATTCTTCCATGTATCTTATTTACTGCTATATTCCCAGCACTTAGAATAGTGAGGATCACAGAATACAGGATCTGTTGGATTAAAGATGAGGCTAGCCAGGAGTTTGAGGCTGCAGTGGGCTATGATTGTGCTACTCCAGCCTGGGTGAAAGAGCAAGAGACGCTGTCTATAGTAAAAGAAAAAGAAAGAATGAGGGTGAGTGTGGTGATTTAACACCTGTAATCTCAGTACTTTGAGAGGCTGGGACAAGAGGGTCACTGGAGCCCAGGGGTTTGAGACCAGCTTAAGCAACATAGTGAGACTCTGTCTCTCTATATTTTTTTTAAATTTCCTTTTTAAAAATGAATTAATTAGCATTTTATTTGAGAAGGTAGAATGGTAATTCAAAAGAAAATATCTTATCATTTTTTTCAAACAAGATATATCCTTTCTTGAAGACAATTAGGGTGAGTTTTGAACTAGAACTCAGGATCTTTAGAATTGTAAGCTTTTTTTCTTATTTAAAAATATTTTTTAATTTAGAGTTGTCCCTATTTTTATTTTCTTTATTTTCTTAGAGATTGTAGAATCTGTTTTTTATTAAAAAATGTTTAATTGATAATTTAGTCTCTTATTGATAATTCCCTAAGATTTAAAGTAACATCTTTGGTCTTTGTTTCTCCATTTGTAAATGATTTATTCCTCTTAGTCATGCACATAGTTTCCATTGTTGTTAGGAGCCTTTGAGAGGCATTCAGGGAGGCTGGAGAGGGAGTGAGGTAGACAGAGGAGCAGAGGAGAGAAGAGGGAAGCTCATGAAAGCCACGTGGATAGGAAGCGAAGAGCAGAAGAAAGAATAGAGGGGACCTGAGACACCCAAAGAGGGACAAAGAACCATGGGTCTGGTGGCACTGCTGCCAGAGAGGAGGCGTACAGCCTTTGAGAATGTGAGCTCTACCTCCAGAAGCACAACATTCAGGCACTGCTCAAAGATCCTGTTGTGCAGTTGTGTACTGCTCAGCCCGAGGGACCAATGGCATTCCTCAGGAAACACTTTGAGAGGTTGGAGGAAGAGGCAAAATAAATTCACAGTCTGCAGGAAGAAGGCACTTGTACAGACTCAAGGAGGATGAAATCTCTCCTCCTCCACCCAACCCAGTGGTTAAAGACAAGAGGCAACAAGGTACCGTCAGCACTGAAGTCTACATGGAGGAAGATGCTGCATCATATGTTAGAAAGATTATACCAAAAGAGTATAAGATTATACCTAAAGCCATTATAAGGCAATGGCTTTAGCCAAAGCTATTGAAAAGAATGTCCTGATTTCACATCTTGATGATAATGAGAGAAGTGATATTTTTGATGCCATGTTTCCAGTCTCCTTTATCACTGGAGAGACAGTTATTCTGCAAGGTGATGAAGGGGATAACTTCTGTGTGATTGATGAAGGAGAGAGGGATGTCTGTGTCAATGATGAATGGGCAACCACTGTTGAGAAAGGAGGGAGCATTGGAG
Source organism: Cacajao melanocephalus (assembly GCA_963573385.1). Lineage (NCBI taxonomy): Eukaryota > Metazoa > Chordata > Mammalia > Primates > Pitheciidae > Cacajao > Cacajao melanocephalus. Next base: position 5,315 of record CAUYLG010053682.1, on the reverse strand, counting down.
AATTTGTTTTGATTTATGGAACACCTAGAGTAGCTACTGTCAAAGCAAAGGCAAATGTGAAATGGTAGTGTACCAAGTGACACAGTTATAGAAGAATTCATATGGGAAGCACACTGAGAAAGTGGAAGATGTATGAGGAATTCCTTAGTAAAGTGTCTATTTTAGAGTCTCCGGGTAAGTGGGAGCATCTTATGGTAGCTGATGCATTGGAACCAGTCAAGTTTGAAAATTTTTAGAAGATTTTGGTGCAGGGAGAACCAGGGGATGAGTTCCTTATTATTTTAGAGGGGTCAGCTGCTATGCTACAACATCGGTCAGAAAATGAAGAGTTTTTGAAGTGGGAAGATTGGGGCCTTCTGATTATTTTGGTGAACTTGTATTACTATTAAATCATCCTCCTGCTGCCACAGTGGTTGCACCTGGCCCTTGAAGTGCATTAAGCTGGACCAGCCTAGATTTGAATGTGCTCTTGGCTGATGCTCAGACATCCTCAAATGAAACATCCAGCAGTACAATTTTTGACAGTTTTGTGTCACTATCTGTCTGAAATCTGCCTCCTGGGCCTCCCTTTCTCCTCTCCCCAGTCCATGCTTCACTCATGCAGAAGACTTTATTTTCCCTATCTGCAATGCCAAGTGGCCACTGACATCACAGCTTCTTGTCTGTTTATATATTAAAAGTTGCTTTTATTATACCATTTTTAATTTGGAGCATTAATTAAATGTTCTTACACAATTAAACAAATAGAGTTTCATGAAGTATTTGTTGTTACTGCTTCACTTTGGGCAATGTTAGTATTCAACCTCTGGGCAGTGAGTGCCATGCTTTTTGGTGAGGGCAGATCTCAGCATCAGTTGAATTACCATAAAGTAATGATATAACAGTATAAGGTTTTTTTTTTTTTTTTAACTGACATAACTTTCCAGTTTTAAGCATATTTAGACTGTGGCCATATATACTGTATTTCTTTACAGAATAAATGATTTCTCATTAAGCTGTAAGGATTAGGAAAAATGGATATGTTGCCGGGTTTTGCAGTACAGGGGAGGCACAGTTCTCCCGAGAGGATTTTTTCCAGGCTCTTGGTCTCTCACCCAAGAATGGGAGAGGAGGCCATGGCATGGTGCGCTTTAAAGAAAATATCGGACCCCAAAGACTTTTTGCAGAGAAGTTATTTATTTAGGCAGAGAAAGAGAAAAAGGAGAGAGAAAAAGATGAGAGAAAGAAAGCTTCCATGAAGAGCATGGAAGGGGACCCAAATATGGAACCCAAAGGGATGTGGAAGAAGGGGACTTTTAACCTGGGAGGAATTCCCTCCTTCTCCAAGCCCTTTGACCTATGAAAGGTGTCCCTTTAAACTTCCGCTGGAGTGATTGACTTTGATTATTTTCCCACAAGCATGAAAATTAAAACAATGACCTTTAAGACCCTGATTGGTTGCTGGAAGTTCTTGCCCTTGAAACTACGCCCCGTTATGGACCTGGGAAGAGAATGCATTTTCTCGGATACAGAAAAATCTTAATATAGTCAAAAAAATCTGCCTGTAATTAAATTAGTTTAAGAGTGGAAAAATGCCCATTTATGCTAATTATCCATGGGTATGATCAATTTAGTGTCTTTTTTTTTTTGGTCAGAATTTTTGTCAAGCTAATTTGCCGGGATTTGTTTATATGTTGTTATTAATGTTTTCCCTCCAATTCTGAAATGTTTTTAGATGTGACTATCTATACCTGCCTTTTAAGTTTGGAACCAGATCACAGACTGCAAATATTGGGTTATGATTTAACTACATCTGCCTCTGCTCACAAATTCTGATTAGACCTTTATCCAGCTAGTGCCAAATATTGATCAGATGCTGAATTGTGAACCAGAATTTGAGGTCTACACTCTTGGTTGTTAATTTAGAGCTTTTGGTTAATGTACATCCTTCAGTTGACTCTAGTATAATCTGTGCTTACCAAGCTGATTCCGGGAGATTGAATTTGCTACAACTAGATATAGTTGGAATGAATTTGCTACAATTGGAAATAGTTGGAATGAAAATCATAACAGAAATGGAGGTGATATTGCTAAAGGGAGAAGTATCAAGCTGACAAAGTTCAGTGTCTGGAATTTTTCCCCACTAAATTCACTGGGACATGAGATTTTGGAAGTTTTTTTACTTTTTGTTTGTTTGTTTGTTTTTTGTTTCAGAGAGTCTTGCTCTGTCACCCAGGCTGGAGTGCAGTGGCTCAATCTCTGCACACTGCAACCTCAGCCTCCCAGGTTCAAGTGATTCTCCCAAGTTGCTGGGACTATAGGCACAGCCACCACGCCTGGCTAATTTTTGTATTTTTAGTAGAGACAGGGTTTCACCATGTTGGCCAGGCTGGTCATGAACTGCTGACTTAAGTGATCCACCCACCACAGCCTCCCAAAGTATTGGGATTATAGGCATGAGCCACCATGCCTGACCAAAGTTTTTTACTTTAGCCTTTGTTCCTTCCTTTTTATTTCAACTAGAATTTCTGGTGTGTTGGGGATAGATTATGGTGTGTCTGTGTTTTTTCAAATTGGTTTAAAAGGCCATCCTATACAAGTCCTATTTTCCTATCTAGCATTTATTTCTATAGTAAACTTTTTCTTAAAAGTAAAATGTGTTTTGAGTCTGAACTGTATTTTAATATTTTCTAGCCTTATGAGTTACATTATTCCAATGATAACCAACAGTTTATCTTGTTTTATTTTTATTTTTTTTGAGAAGGAGTTTACCTCTTGTTGCCCATGCTGGAGTGCAGTGGTGTGATCTTGGCTCACTGCAACCTCCACCTCCCAGTTTCAAGTGATTCTTCTGCCTCACCCTTGCAAGTAGCTGGGATTACAGGTGCTCACCACCACACCTTGCTAATTTTTTCATATTTTTTTTTAGTAGAGACAGGGTTTCATCATGTTGGCCAGGCTGGTCTCGAACTCCTGTCCTCAGGTGATCCACCCGCCTCAGCCTCCAAAGTGCTGGGATTCTAGGCGTGAGCAACCCCGACTGGCCTATTATTTTTTAAATCGAATTTCATAGTTCTGTAAGTAGGCATTTATTTCCATTGTGATTTACATATAATGTAATATAGGGATATATTTAGGAGTGACTGCAAGCATTTTTCCATCTCTACAAAACTGGTTGTGATTATTGATCACCTCTTCTACCCTTTCCCAGGTAATTTAAATTGGTCATGGGAGGTTTTTTTTTCCCATAGATTTGAAAAGGTTTCATATTGTTACTAATTATGAAGTACAAATCTGAGAGCCTTGATTTACACTTTAGTATGGGATAGGAGGACACCTTGTTAAAAATTTTTAAATTTCCAAAATAATCTATATTAAATGAGCATTTGCTGATATGTACTTTGTCTTTAGCTACCTTTTTATATTAAAAAATTAAATATCAAAGTTATGTTTTTATAAGCTTAAAAAATAAAGAGCCTTCAAGAGAAAAAAATTAAAAGATAGCAAGGACATTGGAATTAATGTTTTAAACAATCAACGTACTTAGGTATAAAGCCCAGTACTTCAGGAGGCTGGGGTAGGAGGGTTAGTTTAGGTGTGGAGTTTGAGACCGGCCTGGAAAACATAGTGAGACCCTGTCTCTACAAAAAATTTAAAAATCAAATTGGGTGCATGCCTTGTAGTGTTAGCTTCTTGGGAGGCTGAGGTGGGAGGAGCAAACTTGAGCCTAGGAGTTCAGGGCTGTAGTAAGCTATGATCACACCATTGCACTCCAGCCAGGGTGACAGAGGAAGACCCTGTCTCTTAAAAAAAATCCCTTAGGTATAAATATAAGCTTATAAGTATTATTGTATAATAATCCTGCCAGTGAAAACAAACAAAACAAATAGATTATTATATTTTAATACATAAAGATGAAAATTTTCATTAAAAATTTCATTTTTCATAATATGTAAATGTTTGCCTGTGTTTCTCCCTGCTCTTCCCTTTAGGGCCATTTTGAAAGCCAGATCTAGTTACTTTGCTGCAATGCTGAGTGGCTGTTGGGCTGAAAGCTCCCAAGAGTATGTTACTCTTCAAGGGTAAGCATATTTTTACAGGGCCATTTGACTGCAAACGATTGCTAATTGTATTTCATACAAAGCACTTTTTCTGAATCTGATTTCCCTGGATGTTTAATTAAATATTTCTCATGTAGAATTCAACGAAGTACGTTTTCTGAAACAGGAAGTAGTAGAGAGCATTTATTAATAGAGGTAATGTGTTAATCTGCTTATGCTTCTGTAATAGAATACCCAAACTGGGTGATATAAACAACAGGTATTTATTTTCTCACAGTTGTGGAGATTGAAAATTCAAGATAAAGGTGCCACTAGGGTTGGTGTCTGATGAGGGCTTTGTCCCTGGGTTGCACTCTGCTGCCTTCTTGCTGTACGCTCATGGCCTTTCCTTGGTGGGTGTACTTGGAGAGAGAGTTTTATGATATTTCTTCTTTTAAGGAAACTAATCCTATCAGATCAAGGACCCATGTGACCTCATTTAACCTTAATTACTTCCTTAGATGCCCCATCTCTAAATATGACCACACTTGGGGGTTAGGACTTTACCATACGAATTTGGAAGGAACACAGACATTCAGTTCATAACAGGTAGTTTCTTTCTTTTTCTTTTTCTTTTTTTTTTTTTTTTTTTGAGATGGGATCTTGCTGTGTTGCCCAGACTGGAGTGCAGTGACACAATCATGGCTCACTACAGCCTCAACCTTTTGGGCTCAAGTGATCCTCCTGCCTCAGCCTCCCAAGTAGCTGGGACTATAGATGTGTACCACCACACCTTGCTAGTTTTTCTGATTTTTAGTAGAGATGAGGTCTTGTTGTGTTGCCCAGGCCAGTCTCAAACTCTTGGTCTCAAGTGATCCTCCCACCTTGACCTCCCAAAGTGCTGAGATTATAGGTGTGAGCCACTGTGCACAGCTTAAATCACATTTGTCAATTCATAATTCAGAGTTCATTCCACCACAGTCACTGAAGAAACTTAAAAGTTTTCCCATTTTGTGTTCTTGAGGTAGCTCAGACTGCTCTTCTTCTTCACTGTGTAAATCTGTGTCCCATAGAACCCTAAAGTTCGTGGTAGGCACATTAGGAGAAACCCATGGCATAAGATTGGGATCTTCATAGGGGAAGGCCATTTTGAAAGGGGTGCCCCTTAAACTTTTATCTGTTTTATATAGTTCAAGGTGACCTCTGAGTTTAGCTATAGGAATAAAGGCAAGGGGGAGTCCTTTTTTTTTTTTTTTTTTTTTTTTTTTTTTTTAGGAAGAGCACACCTCTGAAAAA
>CAUYLG010053679.1:0-19014 GCA_963573385.1 Cacajao melanocephalus | reverse complement strand
AACAAGCCTGCAGGTTCTGCACATGTACCCCAGAACTTAAAGTATATTTTTTAAAAAACAAAAGAAAAGTAGTCTTGCCAAAAATACTTCTATGTTCAAAACTTCAACACCTGTGATTGTGACTTTATTTGAAAAAAGTTTTTTCTAAGATGTAATCAAGTTTAAAATATTCCAGGACCTCATCATCCTGGAATAGCTGGGTGGGCTCTAACTCCAATGACAAACACCCTTGCAAGAGACAGAAAAAAAGGACAGACACAGAGGAGAAAACCAGGTGAAGATGAAGGCAGTGACTGGAGCTAGGAATCCAGAAGCCAAGGGATACCTACAGCCACCAGAAACCGGAAGAGACAAGGAAGGATTCTCCCCTAGAGTCTTCCAAGCAAGTGTGGCCCTGCCAGCAGCATGATTTGGCCTCTGGAATAGTAAAAAAATGAATTTCTGTTGTTTCAAGTCATCAAGTTTGTGGTCATTTATTAAGACAGTCCTAGGAAATGAATACACAACCCTAACAAAACTGGAAAATCAATCAAGAGGGTCCAGCTGACCCACTAGTAAATATGCTACCTGGCAAAATGAAACTCAATCTTTAACAAAAGACAGTAAAATCCAGAATCTCAACCTCCTAGCATTAGACATAACCAGCATACAATTAAAAATAAAAAATGTTTAGACATGCAAAGGAGCAAGAGCAAGAAAATGTGAACTGTAGCCAAAAAGAGAAAGCAATCTAGAGATGAAACACACATTGGGTTTTACAGACAAGACCATGTTTAAGAATTTAAAGAAAAAGAAACATACAGTGGATGAACAAAGAATCTTAGTAAAAAAAAGTAATAATAGAATGAAATGAAAATTTTATAACTGAAAATTACATTATCTGAAATGACGTCTGCAAATATCTAAAATTTACATTCATTTTTCATTTAAGAAGCAAGGCACATTAGAAATATAAGGCTTGGCATTCAAATTTCAGCTTCACAACTCACTAGTCATGGAATTTGGGGCAAGTTACAGTGGTAGGTTAAGTTTTTTCTGAACTATACAGCATCACACTTCCCAATCCTTTTCTCCTGGCTTTGCTTTTTGACCCTACCATAACCAAGGGTTCAAACGAAAGTAGCCATCTTAGAAATCTCACATTCCATTCCAGAGTATTTGGTCCAACATATGGTGGCACCTGATCCAAGCTTGGACAGTTAGAGTCTTTCTCTCTGAATTTTTAAATAGAACTAAAAGAGAATAGAGTCAAGTTTCTCTCAATCAGAGATTCTCCCATGCCTAATTAAATGATGCTATTTCTTAGGATACCTGATTGGCCTTACTCCAATTCTTTAATTGTGGTTTTTTTAAGTTGACCTACTCTCTATTAAAAATAAAAAGCCATCAAGTTGCATAGTTTGAAGAGGATTTGGTGTAAATGTTTTTATGTTACCTCTTTTTGCAGCGCAGGATAATGAAGCACTCAAAAAACAAGTGGTTCTCTTCAATTGTCTCCTATTTTTCCACCAAGCACATTATACTCCTACTCATTATTCCCCCAAATGTTCATATCCTGTCTTGGCTTACACTAATCTCTCCACCTAGAACTCCTTTCCTTCTTTTCTCTTCTTATAAAAATTACACATATTCCTTTAATACTTAGTCTAGAAATCATCTCCTCTGTGCAACTTTCCGTGGTTCTTCCAAGACAGAGTAATTCTCTCCTCATATCTCTACTGTGGAATTTTTTTAAACCTCCTTCAGAGTATGTATTATCATATTATTTGGATTAAAGTTCAATCTGTTGATTTCTACCTTTTCCCAAAGTATAAGCTTTGTAGGAACAAGAATTTCATCTTTATTCCTTTTTGAAGCCCTCACCGATCCTGCCTAGTGAAGCTTTGCACATATAATGATTAATCAATATTGCATTAGTAGAAACTAACTAATCTCAAAATTAAATTTATGAACATATTAGAACTATAAAAATGTGTTAGAATAGCTGAGATTTCTTTCTGGGTAAAGAGAAAAATCAACAGAGTTCTGGTATCGAGTGCAGCTAGTACATAGTAGGTAGACAAGTAACACTTGTTAAATTGAATGACACAATCAGATCCACAACTGCTAATTAGAAGAATCACTGTAGATAAGGCAACTGAAGTCCAGAGAGGTTGGGCAAATTTTTTTAAGTCACAGAGCAAGTAGTAGCAGAACAATCTTTCTATTAGGTAAACTCTCTCCCATTCATACCTCTTCCATTGCATTGCAGTAAAACACAGCCTTTGCAACATTACATTTCAATGATTCTCCCTCCAGTTCCCTTCTCCCTTTTCCCCATTTCAACCCCAATAAATACCTTGTATCTTTATGGAAAGGTTACTCTTTAATCTCACTTTTCACAAGACTCTCTAGGTGCTCAGGGGGTATTCAGATTGCAAAACTTGAATATAAGGTTCACTGGAGGTACATGGAGAGCTATTTTCCACTGAATTCCATTAGTCATAGCCAAGGCTGGGGGAGAACGTTTTCATTTTTGTGAGTCACTGTTTATCTGTCTATAAATTTAGTAATGAAATGCCGATGCCACAGGGATGTGAAGAAATTTCATTTTTGCTTATAAAATCCTCAGGGCATGTTTGGATACAAAATGCAATAACACTATAAAATATTGCCCTGATATTGCTATCTCCAAGCTTGGAACTCATTTCTGCATTATGAGAAGCAAAGAAGATTTATGGAAAAGATAAGGAGATAGCTTTTCTCAAGTATTTAAATGAGGTTTTTCTTTAAATAGTCATTGTCTGCTAGTGTCCTGTTGTTTTCAGCTGACAAAGAATATTTGTCAGTGGATCTAGATATGTTCCATTTATCAGTAGTCAGGGTAATACTTTAGTAATAGTAAAAATAACTACAATGTATTAAGCCTTACTACAAGACCACTTTCAACCATCATTACCTTAAATCCTCACAATATCTTTGCAGAGTATTTGTTAATAGTACTTTATAGATAGGGAAATGGAGGGCCAGAGAAGTTGAGTAAATTTCCTCAAGTCACACAGGGACAGAGCTGGGATTCACAACCAGATCTTTATGACTCCAGATGCTTTTGCTTTTTCTACTGCTAGTCTACATAAGACCAAGTAATGTAGATCCATAATCTACTATTCACAGTCAGACTCTTCATTTTTATCTTCATTGTTAAGGAAACATCTGGAAATTCCTCATTATCTTTAGAAAAAAAAAAAGTTTTACAATAAATACAGATAGGGAAAGGATGCTCCCAGTACCTGGAATAGATGCTGTTGGAAGGCACTCCTGGTTAGTGCTTTAGGAAAAAGTATAGGCCTGTAATTGTAACCCAAAGAGATAAATTTAGGAGGTAAATGTGGGCCTACTTGACTGTATAAAACCCTGAAGGTAATGGAATCACCCTCCCTTTTGTCCCTCTTAAAACCCATCTAAATGTGAATAAAGGTGTGAAGAGCTAAAACTTCACAAGGGCAAACTGAATAGGACAGAAGACATCAATATTTGAAATATTTTTTAAAATGTAGAGGTGCAAAGCAGACAGAGGAGTGGCAATTGGCTTAGCAGTGAAGGAAATCAGTAATGCTGCAGAAGAGAATGCTAATGGGAAAGAAGCCTTTGGAGAAAAGACTGGAGTCAGCCAGAGAAAAGCACATGGATGTAAACAAAGAGACCCAAAGATGCCTGGTCAGGCCCCCAGCTGCCTTTCTCAACCCTGAGCAGCCAAGGCAAAGACCACCTCACTCTATGCACCTCCCACGAGAAATCTTGAGGTTGGTCCTGGGAAGGAATTACACCATAAAGCCTTCGGAATAAAAAAGCAGAGTTCAGGCAAGGTTGAAGCACAAGGGCTGAAAATAGAAATAATAAGAGACAGCCATTACCCTAGACATCTTGCCCTTCCCTGCTTCAAAAACACTAGCAGCCTGGCAGACAAGCAGTGGATTATGGTTGCAAGGAAACTGAATAACCTCAGAGAAAAGACTTCTAAGTTCTGGCTGTGGGAAATTTCCCAACAAAAGGGGCAACTTGCTGCCAGACTATCCTATAGGTGGGCTTATCAGGGGAAAACTATGCCTACTCAGAGGTCCTGATTGGGCTTTTAATCATTGAATTCTCATTAGTTCATGTCAGATGTGAATAGGCAGGAAAAAAAAATCACTAGATATGTAAAAACAGTCTCTGATGTGAAATGGACAGACCAAAATAAGACAGCAAGACTCTGGAAGACACAGGAGAAATGATTAATTTAAAAATAGCTTTTTAAAAACATAAGTAATATCTTCAGAAAGATAAGAGAACATAATGTGTTCTGTGAACAAGAACAAGATGCTCTGGGAAGGTAAAATCCAGAAAATAAGAAAGAATGTTTGTTGAAACTGAATAGCTACACATTTTGATCCAGTAGAACTGTTGAAAGGTAAAATTGGGGGAATCATCTAGAAAGTAGATCTAAAAGACAAAAACAAAAGAAAGATAAAATCAGATAATTAATTCAAGACATACAGCAGCTAATAACTCCTGTAAGAGAAAAAAAAATGAGAGGAAAAAAAGAAGAAAAAAAATTTATCGAATAAGTAATGCTAGAAATTTTCCCAGAAATGAAGCACATGAGTTTCAAGATTATAAGCGCCCACCGAGTAACCCAGCACAATAAATGAAAACACCATGTCAAATTATAGCAAACTGATATCCCAAAACCCAGGGATTAGTGGATGATCTTCCAATCTTGCAGAGAGACAAAAGCAATTCACATTCAAAGAACAAGAATCAAATTGGTATCACACAGTGAAGCAAGCCTTCAAAAGTAAAAGATAATTATTTTAACAGAAAATTCTCTATCCAGTCAACCTATTCATCAAATGAAAGGCCAGGCTAAGTCATTTTTTTATGTACAATGATCAAAATATGTTTCTTCCAGCCATTTCTGTCAAGAAGCTATTGGGAGTTGTGCTCTTGCAAAGAAGCATGACAGAGGCAACTAGCTATTCATCAGGAATCATAATCTCCCTTCCATCCATAGAGCTTTCCTTGGGTACCTGCTACCCAGCCATGGACTACTCTTCCTAGCCCCCTTTGTGTCTGGGTTTGGCCATACAACTGGGTGTAGCAATATTCCACAATACGATGGGGCAGAAGTGATGCGTGTTATTTCTGGAACAAAGTGATTAAGAAGCAGAGGTGTCTCCTATATTCTTTCTCCATCCTCCAGCTAAAAGCAGAGAACTCCAATGCTCTAGGGGAATAAATAGCCATAAAATAGAAGGAGAGAGAAGAGAAATATGAGCAGGAATAAAATGATATTGTGTTATGTCACCAGAATTCTGGGGTTTATTTAGGACAGCAGTGTTACCCTAACATGGTAGCTAGTCTCAAAGGTAGCTGCCAACTAGTTCTTCCCTCTTTCTGTCCACATACCGCTCTTCACATAAAGAGATGTCTAATTTCCTCCCCTGGAATCCATGCTTGCCTTAGTGATTTTCTTGAACAACATAGCAAAAGTGGTGTTCTAGGTCTTCCAAAGTTAGATCATAAGAAGCCTTGCAGATTTCCTCAGGGCATTTTAAAAAGCGCACACTTGAGATGCTCCACTGCATAACCAAGCTGCTGTGCTGTGAAAAGTCCAAGCTGCATAGAGAGGCCATGCATAGTTGCTCTGGTTGACTGATCAAGCTGAGCTCCCAGCCAGCAACCAGCATTATCCCCCAGCTGTGTGAGGAAGCCGCCATCACTGTGCAGAACACTCAAGCCCCGCAATGACTGCAGACATGCCAGCTTCCCAGCCGCTAGCCCATGGCACGAAAGAACAATCCAGTTAACCCACTGAATGCTGGAAATCAGAAACTGCTTCATGCCATCGAATTTTAGGGGGGTTTTTTATGCAGCAATAAGTAACTAGAACACGTACATAATATGGCAAGGCAGTAAATTAAGACATGGAAGACATGGAGTCCAAGAAAAAAGAACAAGTTTTATGGAGAGTCCCAGAATGAGAGCCATGCAGCAGACCCAGAGAATGACTGGTCACTTCTGGAATGGAAGAGAGGGGATCTAGAGAGAAAGACCTTTAGGAAAAAAATTGATTTCATGAGTTATCCAATATATGTGAAATTTAGAAAAAATATCAAGAGGTATGTGACATTGGATGGAATGCCTGAGAAAAATAAGGGTAGAGACAACCATGAAAATGAAAAATAAGGCAAGTATTTGTCCCAGGAAAATGAAAATTAATCAGAAAAACATGCAATAATTATAAACAACTTGATTCCTAAATAATCAAAAATAACATGGTTACAAAAAGGTAAATGCTGATGAATTAGAAAGTACGACACTGAGACAGTACGATTAAAAGGCTGGGGCAGGAAATAAGAAGAGAAAGGATGTGTCAGAGCTAAATAGAAACAGAGATAAACATCAGAAAAAAAATATCAAAAAGAATACATAATTGTCTCTAGGAACAGGAACCAGGTACAGAGAGGAGTCGGTCATGGCGCTACCACTTCCACTGTAAGCAGAACAGGGATATAGAATCTTTAGGCTATACCGCCTTTTCTTTTTCTTGTTCTTCTTCTTTTTTTGAGACAGTCTTGCTCTGTTGCCCAGGCTGGAGTGCAGCTTACTGCAACCTCCGCCTCCCAGGTTCAAGCAATTCTCCTGCCTCAGCTTCCTGAGTAGGTGGGACTAGAGACGCCCACTACCACACCTGGCTACTTTTTGTATTTTTAGTAGAGATGGAGTTTCACCATATTAGCAGGGCTGGTCTCAAACTCCTGACCTTGTGATCCACCCGCCTCAGCCTCCCAAAGTGCTGGGATTAAAGGCATGAGCCACCATGCCTCGTCACCACTTGTGGTGCCTCGTCACCTTGTCACTGTCAGCTCCATCACTTATTAGGTCTAGAACTCAGGCGACTAAATAAACCTCTTTGTGTCCCAGTGTCTCATCTGTAAGACAGAGACAATAATAGTAAGTTTGCTGTGATTTTTAAATGAGTTCAGATGCACCAAACACTTTGAACTGTGCCTGACACATATGAGTGCATGCTACGTGTTTTCTATTAGTACATGCAGCCTTTTAGCCCCATTTGATTTTAATCCAGGTGCAAGAACTACTTTGAGAAAAACAAAAATTAACATAAAAAAATTAAAAATTTCTGTGTAGGTCCACAGAAAAAGTCTGATGCAATTTCTTTACTTTTGAAGCAAGCATGATACCCTGTCTCATAGGGCAGCAAGGAGATCAAATCCATTAATATGTATGGAATAACTAAACCAACTCCAGCCATGTAATAAGAACCCAAATATAGGTCCCCAACCCCCTACCCAAATTACAGAACATTTTATTAACAAAAAATACAATCAATGAAGAAAAGTTAAAAGCATTAGGATTACTTGGCAAGGGTAAGAACAGTTTGAAGGAGAGAATTAATAACTGTCAAATTATCTACATAGAGATGGTGTTTGCTCTTCATCTTTAAGGAAAAGGATAAAAGAAAGTACTGCAGGTGTGAGATAAAGGAAGACTTTGGTCTTAGGAAGGAACATTAAACAGAGAAACGGATCATGAAAGGAGGCATTAAAAATCCCTTCTTAGGAGTTTTAAAAGCAGAATTTGGTTCTGTGGCTTAGGATTACTTTCCAGTGCTTCTGACAACACAGGAGAAATGGACAAGACCTCTAGCGTCAGAATCCAGGATTCACTGAACATAAACATTTGCCCACGTTTGTGGGGCTTCCAAGGGGATGGGCCAACCCTGGTTCTTTAATGAGGCAGACCTTCATTAAAAAATGCAATTTCAGAACATTTTATCAGCAAAAAAATATATAATCAATGAAGAAAAGTTAAAAGCATTAGGATTATTTGGCAAGGATAAGAAAACGGCTGACACCATAGTCAGCCATTCAGGACCCTGTGCCCAAGCCCCATGATGTGCTTGGTTTTCCTTCACTCCTCATCTTCTCTCTAGTTTTATCCGTTAACTCCACGCCCTGGCTTTAGCCTCGGCCCCCTACCCTTCCAAGGTTCAGCTCTGTTCACTACCTCCCAATGAGCACTGAGACCTTGGCAATTCTTCATGACTCCCATGCCTTCGAGGTGAGACTTTTGCACTTCAGCTAGTAGAGTAGATCATTAGAAGGCGAAACAAGGGATATATTCAAGTCAGCATAAAACAGATGAATACATTAAAGGGTGTGTGTTTTCTGGAGACCACTGATTTAGTTGGGCCATAAGTGAGCTGAAGCGGAATTCGAAAGTCCCTGTAAGTAAACTACTTTAGAGGTACAGAAAGCATCTCTAGATACAGTAAATATAACTGCTTATATGTCAGACTCCAGTTCTCTTTCTAGTCCAGCACTTCTCTCTATTTATACTTCCCTCCATGTTCCCCATCCCACCCCTTTCCTCACCGGCAGAAGAGAGTTGCTTTGATCACAGAAGAGTTGATTTGAGTTGGTCATTTTCCTTCCAGAACACTGACTAGTCATGAACATCATATAAAAGATCGTATGCATGGACATAGACAGGTCTTTTCCTGCCTGCTTTCAAGTGGCTGGGTGTGTAGGCTGACTAGGGACCTGAAAGGCCCAGGCTGTGAAATGCATCCGAGTAGTGGTGGGTGAGGTGTTAGACCCTGTGAACAGGCAGACAGCAGAAGAGAAACATGAGCAAGTCCCTGTACAATTAGGAACTTGTCATCTTTTGGAACTCAGGATGGTGGCCCGAGTTCATGAAAACTTCATGAAAAAAATTATTGTAAATAAAGGCATAAGTGTGAAATATAAAACCCGCTGTGGCTCACGCCTGTAATCCCAGCACTTTTGGAGGCAGAGGCGGGTGGATCACGAGGTCAAGAGATCGAGACCATCCCGGCCAACATGGTGAAACCCTGTCTCTACTAAAAACACAAAAATTAGCTGGGCGTGGTGGCACACACCTGTAGTCCCAGCTACTCAGGAGGCTGAGGCAGGAGAATTGCTTGAACCCAGGAGGCGGAGGTTGCAATGAGCCGAGATCGTGCCACTGCACTCCAGCCTGGCGCCTGTCGATGGAGCGAGACTCTGTCTCAAAAAGAAACAAACAAACAAACAACAACAACAACAAAACCATGTGTGGAATACTGTTGTTCAAAGGGTAGCTGTCAGAGGCAGAAGTAAATGTACAGGGACAGGCTGGGAAAGCTTCAGAATTTGTGTATTTATAAAACACTGCTGTTTATGTAAAGAACATCAGAAACAGAAGAACTAGATCTGATTTTAAAAACAGATTTTGGTCCTATAATGAAAAGAGGGATTAAAATCATTCTATTATAAAGACACATGCACACATATGTTTATTGCAGAACTGTTCACAATAGCAAAGACTTGGAACCGACCCAAATATCCATCAGTGATAGACTGGATAAAGAAAATGTGGCACATATACATCAGGGAATACTATGCAGCCATAAAAAGGGATGAGTTCATGTCCTTTGCAGAAACACGGATGAAGCTGGAAGCCATCATTCTCAGCAAACTAACACAAGAACCAAAAACCAAACACCACATGTTCTTACTCATAAGTAGGAATTGAACAATGAGAACACATGGACACAGAGAGGAGAATATTACACACTGGGGACTCTTGAGGGGTTGGGGGGCTGGGAGAAGGATAGCATAAGGACAAATACTCAATATAGATGACAAGGTGATGGATACAGCCAACCACCATGGCACGTGTATATCTGTGTAACAAACCTATTTTGCACATGTACCCCAGAACTTAAAGTTACGATTAAAAAAATTTTTTTAAAAGAAAGGAAAAACACTGTCATCCAGGAAACAGTCAGTCCTGCCCAGCCTAGAGGAAAAATTAGAAAAACTTCAGGAGCAAGTCAAAATTAAACAATAGCCCACACACAAAAAAAATTTAAATGTAGTTGGGCCAGCCTGAAAAAAATAAGGTAGCAAGAGAAAACTAGAGCACTGGAAACATATCCCGCAGCTGCGAACAGCAGAGGTGATAGAAATAAAAGATTCTACTGACAGTAAAGTAGAATAAGATAAAGTTAGACAACTAAATAGTTGAGAAAAGGCAAGATTTTGGACAAGAGTGTTTAAGAAACATAAATTATTTCCTCTGAGCCCCTGAGATCTCAGACAATGAAGCAACAACTGCTGTTTTAATGCAGAAATCTGTGGAGGACAAGAGCTCTTTCCATACATTTGTATTAGAGGAGTTAGAATTGTAATTGTTAGTATAAATATCTAGAAGCTAGTGGGGTACCTAATAAAGACATTCACTGAATTTTAAAATATTATATAAATGGCTTCCATTTTGAACGTCTGAATCCTTTATACCTGATTTTGAGACTGCTTTAATATAAAAAATGCAGTTAAAATTGTATTATTCATTCTGAAATGGTATGTAAAAATTAGGGTGTTTACGTATCATACAGCAGAGTGTACTTAGACATCTCAAGTGTACTGATGATCCAAAACCAGTTTCTGACATTAACCATGCAATCTTCCATGATATTCTCTAGGTAGAGATTAGTAAAACTATAGCCATAGCCACATGAGTAGTTTAAATAATAAAAGTTCCTTTTAAGGGCTATACATTTGGGTAAAATTCACATGTAAATTGTGGATGTTAATCACTTTATTAACAAGATACTATTTTGAGTATGTGTTTTAGCTAGGAATTATCTTACAAATATCCCAGAGCAAAATAAAATTGCTCATTTTCAGAGGTTTAAATCCATTACAGGTATATCTTGGGGCAGCATAATCGCAAACAAACAAACAAACAAACAATTTTCAACTAACTAAAAAGATATGGATTGAAATGTTCCATTACAATTCCCATACTAATATCCCCTGCCAACATATAGAATAGCCCGTTAAACTCACAACAATTCAGACAAAGAATACATTTAACAATACCGAGTATAAGGTTGTTAAAAAATTAATCTAACACACTGAGCCCTCCTCCCCTAAGAATAAAAACTCTGGCTTGTGGTACACCTTCAACCAGTGGAGAGAAAAGGAGGTTTTCATATATAATACATTTCATTAGTCTTTTCAATTCTCCATCATTTCCTGATTTTTTAAAGGAACCTAACAGAATTACTTCATACAAAGACTCTATTTATATTTCACAGTACCACCGTTCATGCAAACTTAAAGAAACTGATAGTAACCTGCTTCACTTGCAGAAAATACAACATAGCTTATAATTCATTTCCTTGAACTTTGCATTGAGACTTCAGTGTTTAGACAATCAAGAATTCTTCCCCTAGAGCAATCTGTAAGAAAGGTGGCTATTTTAACATGTGAAAAATCAAATATGAAGTTTGCTTAATAAAGTAAGACTTTTCAAATTTACCCACACACACAAAAAAATGTACTCTTAAAATGCCATCATTTGATCAATACAGGAGTTCTCAAATTCCATAGGAAAAAAATTTATTAGGCTATAGGTGAGAGATTTTTATTTTTTTCATTCTAAACTCTGAAATACCTTAAATAAACACAGAAAAGACAAAGTCCATTAGTTTATCTCCTTGGTTCCTAGTCGAATCATGTCCAAATTATTGTAGACATATAGATCTAAAAATGGATGTGACATGATTTCAGGTCATTAGTTACTTTCTTTTTTTTTTTTTTAAGACAGAGTCTCACTCTGTCACCCAGGCTGGAGTCCAGTAGCGCAATCTTGGCTCACTGCAACCTCCAAATCCTGGGTTCAAGCAATTCTCTTGCCTCAGCCTCCCAAGTAGCTGGGGTTACAGGCATGTACCACCATGCCTGGCTAATTTTTGTATTTTTAGTAGAGAGAGGGTATCACCACGTTGAACCAGGCTGGTCTCAAATCTGGCCTAAGGTAATCCACCCGCCTCGGCCTCCCAAAGTGCTGGGATTACAGGCATGAGCCACTGCGCCCAGCCCAGTTACTTTTTTAATACAGGCCTTTATATTTTAATAATAATAATAACCTGGCTCATGAAATGCAATATTCTTTAAAAGAGCACACATACTTTAAATTAAACAAAATGTTACCAAGAAGGAATATTCTGATTATTTAGAACAAATGTACTTGACAAATACCAATTTCTGATTGCCTTATAATTACCTGAAATTATTAAGTTACCAATTTCAAATAATAGTATTTATATTGATGAAATAATTTTGCTGATTTCTCTTGGTGAATTCTATAAGACATTAGATTTCCTTCTTTTTTAATTAAAAATAAATGTTATGCTTTGTGTGCTGAACTACTGGATTGAGTGGTGTTTGCTAAGCATTGCATTTTACTGATATAGCCTGGCTTGATACTGACAGGTAATTTTTTATGACAAATATATACATATATCATAAAATCACAGACTGTAGGATTGGAAGGCACCACCTTAGACGTTATATTCGCATCTTTTGGGAAGTATACTATGCAGAGAAATATGAATGTGGAAATTTACTTGGGTACAATGCTTTCTCAAAACGTCACACAAAAAAGGAAGCACCAGTACTCATAGCTTTAACATAATGTTTTACTTGGTACTTAAAGTTAGATGGGCTAATTACAAAAATTCGGAAAGCGTGAAGAGAATAAAGCTATGCTACTCATAATCTTACCTCACAGAGATTTTTCTCTTATGCCTAGAGCAAAAAGTTCAGTTCACTCAAATACCCAACAGTAGGGAAATGTTTAAATATATTTTGGTATATTTTTCTTTTGCTCTATTTTCTATGTTTTTTACAAAGTGGATATCTTACCCCAGTATTCATATCTTGATCAATTTTTCAGTGAGCCTCTTCTCCCTTTCGCTTCCTGCTAGCCTTCTCTCCCGATCTCTATTCCCATTAGAATGTGACCACCTAATCCATATGATAATGTATCTGTGTTTGTCCAGCCTTGTCTACTATTGCGCTGAAGAAAAGTGTGAGCCAGTGGTGCTGGTGAACATCATCCTGGAAACATTGTTACGGAAACAAATATCTCCCACTTCTCAACTTACTTCCAAAATAAGGTGAAAAAACAGGAACTTCATCCCAAATATTTTACCAATCCTTTTCTTGAATTTGTCCGTATTATACTAATTTTGGTGGTATCACTGAGGTTTATGTCCACTTGTAAGAAAAGATTACCCTTAATTGGAGAAACTGTGGCTGCTTATCTATCTAATTTCATTTTAAAGTGTAAGATACAATATAAACAGACCCAGATACAATATAAACAGATCCAGATATAATATAAACAGACCCATCTACTAAAAGTGCTGGGATAAGGTATTATAAATGGAGAATGGTTTTGTCTTAAGTCAAATCTACTTTTCAAGATGGTTTAATGACATCCCTCTTAATTAAAGCACAATCTGTGAGAAAAAATATTCATGGTGCTTTGGTTCCCTCCCTCATGAGCAAAGTTCATGGGTCATAGTTCCAGTGACTACCAAGAAAATTATAAGAAATACCAGAGAGATTAGGATACCAGTTAGGTAAATAAGCCAAAAAAAAAAAAAAATCGGAAAACAAAGCTGAAGAGATAACTCACAAAAGAATAAATACAATTGGTAAATAGATATTTTTCTTTAATACTCAGACTAATTGGTCATAAAATAAATACAAATTTAAAACACAAAATACAAGTTTCTGCCTATAAAGTAAACATTTTAAACTTTTTAGCTGACAGTTTCCATGACATTGCTAAAACTGGTAAACTCCTGATACTTGTGAAATTTGCAAATTTGCAGGACTAGGAAACATATTAGTCATGTGACATAAAACATTTTGCCTACTTGATCAAGTGAGAAGTAACCTGAGTCCTACGAGTTTAAGAAATAATCTCAAAAAAGGAATAAAGCCATATGCACTAAAGTAATCAAGTAAAATAAGTCCAGCAATAAAAGAATATAGTTAAAACATTATTTTCAGTGGAACACGCAGCATCCCTTGAAAGAATCATTGTAAATACCACCAAGTAGCATACATTTTAGAAACAATGCAGACAGTAAGATCATAGGTGTAACATGACTCCAAATATGCAAAAGATAACTCTACAGCCATGTTTGTTTACTGAATTGTAATATATAATTTCCAAAAGGTAACCATTATATATATGTTCCCACTATATATTGTGTGTATATAGTAGATATGTGAGATCATGCCACTGCCCTCCAGCCTGGGTGACAGAGTGAGACTACATCTCAAAAAGATAAAAATTCAGATTAAAGAAAAAAGAAGGCAATGCAATGGTCACTCTCACACATTGCTGGTGGTAGAATGAATGCCATAAAGTTTAGGGATTACTACTCAGAAGATATTGATATTGACCCAAAGAGACAAACTTAAATTTAGAAAAACAAGCCTTCAACATAGAACATCACTGCAGCATCATTCGACATGTAGAAAAACTGAATAGCTCCTAAATGTCCAACAGCTGGGTAATACATATGCAAGCTGTGATGTGTATACTTATTTAGAACAGTATTACATGGCCACTAAAAAAGATGCCCGCAAAAGTAATAACACAAGGAATGAGTTAGCTGTAATTGTAAATGAAAAAGAATGGCATAAAATGGTACACAAACAGCATCATTACAATTCTTTTTTTTAAAACACTGTGTGCATAAAACAAAGAAATATATCAAAAGTTTACTCATTTATATTTGGGTAACAAGATTATGGTTAACTTCTTTTTTTCTCCTTTTTTTCTTTTATTCCTTATCTTATGATTAGTTTTAAATGACCATATTTATCATTGTAACCCTTATATTGTTAAAACAGGCCAGGCGCAGCGGCTCACACCTGTAATCCCAGCGCTTTGAGAGGCTGAGGTGGGTGGATTACCTGCCTTACTAAAAATACAAAAAAAAAAAAAATTAACTGGGCATGGTGGTGTAGTCCCAGCTACTTGGGAGGCTGAGGCAGGAGAATTGCTTGAACCAGGAGGCAGAGGTTGCAGAGAGCTGAGATCACACCACTGCACTCCAGCCTGGGCAACAGAGTAAGACTCCATCTCAAAAAAAAATTTTTTTTAAATTAAAAACAGCCAGAATACTTGTTATACCATTGAAAATTCTGGCACAAAATGCATAAGCAGGTTTGCATCTCAGTTAAAAATAATAAGTATTATGCCTTTAACTTTTCAAATTACTTTTTAATCTTCTCATCGTCTTAAAACATCTCTCTAATGCAGATAAAGGCGTTTTGTCATACTTTTTTTAATTTTTATTTTTAGAGATAGGGTCTCACTATGTTGTCCCAGTTGGACTCTTAACTCCTGGCTCAGGGGATCCTCCTGTCCCAGCCTCCAGAGTAGCTGGGACTGTAGGTGCACTCCACCACACCCAGCTATTTTGTCATCTTTTTAAATTCAACATATACTAAGCATGTCTTGCAATAGATGCTGTAGTGTGTATAGAGAGCATGAGATAATAAGCTATGGTTCCTGAAGCTGAATTGCTCACAGCCTAGAGGAAGCAAATGAAGAAACAGACACACTAAACCTGCCCCAGGGAGCAGGGACAGCTACTAAGCCTGGGCTTGAAATAAGAGTGAAAGTTTGACAGCTAAAGAAGAGGAGGAAGAAAGAGGATGTGGTGTCTTTATTCATCCACAATCTAGAGCTTGAGAAAGAGGAGATAGCAGAGCAGATACCCAGCAGGAAGAGTGAACCACAGTGTAGGAGACAATAGGGACGCAGAAGAAATGCAGGGTCCAAAATCAAACGATACCCAGCTCTAATCAGGTCTGCAACTAGAACCTACATTTAACCAACACCCCTTTCTCCATCAACTGCAGGGAAAAAATAATTAAATTATATATATTTTTAAAAATCCCACCTGAATTCATGCCTCACCTCTGTAAGGGTCACCTTGCTGAGCCTGCTTCTTATCTGAAGAAAACTTTCCTCCCTCGTTGGAGGGAACTAAGAAATAATGGATATAATCATAAGTCCTTTTCAAACTCCAAAAACATAAGATGCCATTGACACTCTTCTTTCCAGTATTGAAGGGAACCACAGCCTTATTTTGAAGGTTGTGTAGCCCGTGGCAAATTTCCCTGCAGCATCACGGTTCTCAAACTTCGCAGTATGCTGGAAACACCGGGAGAGCTTTTACAACTTCCTGCTGCCCAGGCGCATTATCCATTAAATCAGAAACTCTGGAGGGTCTGATTTATAACTTCCCCAGATGATTCCAATGTTCAGCCGAGTACCAGCACTTGAATACCTTGCTACCCAAAGTATGGTCCAAGGACCATCAGCATCACCACCTGGGTCTTGGTAGACTATTGGGCCTCACCCAGACCTGCTGTATGAGAGTCTTCAGTTTAACAAGCTCTCCAGGTGGTTGGTGTACAGATTAAAGTTTGAGAATCGCTGCTCTAGACAGATTCATCATTCTCCAAGTTCCTGCTCTGAATTTTCTTTCAGAGCAGAAATTAATTTCTGGAAATTAGTCCCAGCCTGTCCCTCAAGAACTCCCTCTCTAGTAAGTAGGGCATGCCGGTGCACAGTGCTCTGGAGGTGGCTGAGGAGGGGCACCCTTGGCTGAGAGCATGGAAACAGTGAGTGGAGATCAGGGAAGGCTTTCTGGAGGTGGAGAGGTGGGAATGGAACAGAGCTCAGTGTGGGCAACACTACATTTTAGAAGCAGCAAGTTTGTACTTTGGAGGTTTCATGTTTCAGGAGGAGGTCCAGATTGGTGACATAATATGTGTGAAAATGCTCTAAAAACTGTAAGTCATTACACAAAAGGGTATTTGCATTATCCCTCACAAGTCCTAGTGGGTCTTTCTCAGAATAGAGTCTTCAGGGAACTAAACTCTTAACTGTAG
Source organism: Cacajao melanocephalus (assembly GCA_963573385.1). Taxonomy (NCBI): domain Eukaryota; kingdom Metazoa; phylum Chordata; class Mammalia; order Primates; family Pitheciidae; genus Cacajao; species Cacajao melanocephalus. Next base: position 2,188 of record CAUYLG010053679.1, on the reverse strand, counting down.
CTCAGGAAAGTCATCAAATCTGGATGGGTATTCAGCTAGGTGCCCAAGGCCTTGCAAGTGATGAAAATAATTCCAGGCAGCACAATCCAATGTATACCCTCCTCTGCTCAGGGTATCTGACAAGGGGCACCATACATCCTGTTGTGCCTAAGACCATCACAGTTATGCCCGTCATCTGTGCACAATTTGTCATGGTGCTTCCACTCATTCTCAAAACCTTTTAGATGATTAAAATATACAGTCACCTTATGTTGGACCCAATAGTGCTTCAAAAAAGCCAATGATATTTCTCCATTTTCAGGAAATGGCTCAGGGCTGCCCCTAGCAAGAAGTGTCCAGGCTTGTGTGGAGTCAGCCCCAAATCTGGGTATTTTCTTGGCTGTAGACACTCTTAGGACACCCAGACATTCTGCACATTCCACACCAGTGCCCTTCCTCACTCATCCATGCAGGCGTGAGTGAGGAGCTACAGGGGCTTCCAGGTGTGCAATTTGCAGGTAACAACACTCTCCTCCACCACCACCTACAACCAACATCGATTCTAATCTGGTCAAAGGACCTTCTCTCGCCACGGAGTTTCATGGGGTAAGGAAAGGGAAGGCAGAAACCACAGCAAAACACCATTCTAGACAAGCCTCATTTCTCCAAACAATGTTATAATGCTTGTGAGGATCTGTTCCTGATTTCTGAGCTCCCACCAAGCTCTCTGTAGGGGAACTCTGAAAGGAGTAGCCATTTATTGAGTGCCTACTATGAGCAATTTATCCTGCAAGGTACATTACATGTATCACCCCACTGGATTCTCACCTGCAACAGCCCTAGAAAGAACCCACCATGCTCCCCATTTTCATATGAAAAAAACTGACACCAGGAGAGGTTAGACTGATCAAAGGCACTATTACAACACTGCAGACCTATACATTTTTTTTTTTTTTGAGACAGAGTCTTGCTTTGTCACCAGGCTCCAGGCTGGAGTGCAGTGCCATGATGTCGGCTCACTGCAACCTCCACCTCCCAGGTTCAAGCAATTCTCCTGCCTCAGCCTCCTGAGTAGCTGGGACTACAGGCACGTGCCACCATGCCCAGCTAATTTTTGTATTTTTTAGTAGAGACGGGGTTTCACCATGTTGGCCAGGATGGTCTTGATCTCTTGACCTCGTAATCCGCCCGCCTCAGCCTCCCAAAGTGCTGGAATTACAGGCGTAAGCCACCGCGCCCAGCTAGACCTATGCTTTGACTCAACTGTCCCGTTTATTTTTTCCATTCTACCACATCCGAGACGAATAGTTTCATGTTGACATGAGGAGGGGCAGAGGAGCAAAACCTACTGATTTACCTTTTATCTGTTTTTATTTTTTTTCTGTCTTATTCTCCTGCTCTCCCAAAACTCTCTTCTTTGCTGAGATGATCTCCAGCCATTCCATTCTTATTGGGCGTTTGGAGACATTAATTATTTCTTCTCGAATAACATTAACGACAATCATTCTATTCAATTTTATCAATCCTTTAATTGGTCCAAATAATTTTGAGTCACAAAATTTCCCCTTTCAAAGTGTTGGCAAATTCTTCTAATTCAGAGTTGTGTAAAAATGTTCAAGCTAGGGAGAGATCCAAGATGGCTGATTAACAACAGCTCAGGATTGAAGGTCCCAGTGAAAGTGCAGAGAGCGAGTGGACGCCGCAATTTCAGACGAATTTTTGTTGCCCACAGACTAGGAGATTCCCGGCGGAGGAGCCACACGGGTCGCCAGCGCGACTTTTTTGGCCGGCACAGCTGCTTTGCCGGCTGTTTTGCCGGCGCCCTGGCACGGCGCTTCTCAGCGTGGAGTATACGGGATGGGACGGGGTGCCCTTTGAGTCCTGCTCGGCTGGTCCCACCCCCACAAGGAGAACAGCAATTGGAAGCGCTGAGGACTGAGAGTTTCACAGTAAACACAGCTGAACCGGGAAGGTCCAGCTCTGCGGGGAAGGGGCGTCCGCCAAAGGAAAACTAAGAAACGGAAAAAACTTCATCACCAACAAGCCAGACATCCACTCAGACCCAATCTGAAAGTCAGCAATTACAAAGACAACAGGTGTATAAACCCACAAAAATGGGAAGAAACCAGTGCAAAAAGGCTGAGAACACCCGAAATCAGAATGCCTCTCCTCCTACAGGGGATTGCAGCTCCTCATCAGCAAGAGAACA
>CAUYLG010053678.1:0-14905 GCA_963573385.1 Cacajao melanocephalus | reverse complement strand
GGCTCCTCCGCCGGGAATCTCCTAGTCTGTGGGCAACAAAAATTCGTCTGAAAGTGCGGCGTCCACTCGCTCTCTGCGCTTTCACTGGGAGCTACAATCCTGAGCTGTTGTTAATCGGCCATCTTGGATCTCTCTCCTCATGTTCATTATTTTTAAACACTAGGAGCTACACTGAATGTCATCCTATGTTAGACTTATCTTTCTCAGAGAAAATAGTTTAAAATTATATCGAGGATTTGAAGTTGTAAATTTAAAGTTGGAGTTTTAGTAAAGAAATTAGAAGAGTTCTATTTACTTTGGCTGACTTTTGGTAATGATAGATATTTTGTGTGTATGTTCTGAAGCAGTCTATTTTTCCTCAAAACAAGTAATGTTTGCTGCATGACTTTATCAACAAACAGGCAATATTGAATAACACAGGTGAAGTCTGTTTAAAGCTCCTTATGCTGTCTTCAGATGTCAACACACAGTTTTGGAGATACAGCATATAATTTATGTTTCACTACAGTCTTTTTCTGCATTCTCATTCTCAATGTGTTTCTAAATTAGGGAAGTACATTATTCTTGTCTCATATTTTGAAAATATAATTTTACAGCGGGTTCACATTTTAATATCTTCTCTTTGTCTAGCCTCAAGCCTTCCTTTAGGCCCATGTGCAGTGAGGCTACCTCCTTTCATTTCTATTGAGTCAGAATTGTATTAATTGCTTCTATGCAGTTTAAAAAACTGACTGAAAACTTTCATTGTGTAAACTTTAATATCACAGGTAAGCAAATCACAACCCTTTTAAAGTGTTGTATTAACACTACAGACCTTACCTGCAATGTACTGTGCATCTTGCATACAATACTTAATTACATTAATTTTTGTAATTAATTTAGATTTAATTTTCTTTGGCAAGAAAACTTTATAAACTACATGGAAACTGCCAAAATTTACATTTGCAGTATCTGTCAAATCTGCGGATAGATGAGCAAAGTTTAGTTTATATTTGGATGAACTATCAGTTGTTTTATGTTTTCTGCTACTTCACTAAAATCTTCACAGAAATCAAGATGATTTGAGACTCTGTTGTTCAAATCAAAGTAAAATAACAAAAAGAAACATTTTTTCTTGTTGTTGCTGTGATCTAACATATCACTTGGTATACTGCAGAAAACCTGATTGTTGGTAAGATATATGACATAATCTGAGTTGTGCTGTAAGGGGCCAACACATCCATTGTTAAAATATTCCCTTCAGTTTGCTCGTAAGATCTTTCTTATTTATTTATTTATTTATTTATTTATTTATTTTGTGGCAAGGTCTTGCTCTGTCACCCAGGCTGGAGTGCAGTGGCATGAGTATAGCTCACTGCAGCCTCAAACCCCTGGGCTCAAGTCATCCTCCTACTACAGCTCTTTCAGTAGCTGAGATTGCAGGTTTGTGCCACCACGCTTAGCTAATTTTTTTTTTTTTAATTTTTTGTAGAGACAGGGGTCTTGCTATGTTTACTAGGCTGATTTTGATCTCCTGGACTCAAGTGATTCTTTTTTCTTGGCCTCCCAAAGCACTGGGATACAGACATGAGCCATTGTGCTCAGCCTTGCTCATAAGATATTTTAATGGCAATCTCTGAATCAGTAAATATAACTTTACTCAGTTTCATAGAGCAATCAAGGGAATGCTATGACAATCTCTGTTCATTGGAGTGTTATGCCCAAGCCATTTTTTCACTTAGTATTGTATCTTTGGGGGAATACAAAAAATGTTAATTTAAAAGTATTTATTAATCTCATTGTGAACTTTCAACATTCAGTTTCCATCTATGCTTTCATATTCCTTTTTCACTATGCTTTTGCCAAGATTCTTTTCTGCATGTGTTTTTGTCCGTTTGATACTATAAACTGTTATGCTGCAGCCCCTAATACTTGTACCTTTAAATAGGTATTATGCTTTTCTCCCAAACTTCCACACCTATTGCTGAAATCCAGGGAGGGGTTTTTTTGGGGGGCGTTGATACTTAGGGCTAAAACCGAGACCATCTTGAGTAAACCAAAACAGGTACTCACCCTAAGCCTAGATCCGAGTCACATTGTCTTTCGCTGTATGATACTGGTCTTTCTTCTCATAAAATGGGTCCCTTGACTGCTCAACCACAGCTCTTTTTGCTAGTTGACCTTGACAGGTTCTGTTGGTTTGCCATGCCTAGGCTTTGGTCTGCCTGCTTTCTCTCTCTGTGGACTAGGACAGAACAGTGTCCCCTAACATATGGAGACAATGAGTTACATGTGAAACCAATGTACCTTTCACATCTCCCGTTACTTGGCTAAAGACAGAGTTGCATTAGTTTAAGTTACAGTTCTTGAGGATGCATGAAGACAGTATAATATTGCTACAGAAAAATAAGGTACTACTGATGGGAATCTATACCTACTCTCATCTTTTGCATTCCTAACAAATCTGAAGAAGGAAATTTCTGAATTAAGAATTTGGAAGATTTCAACTTCAATTTGAAGAATGTTAGTTCAGGTTTAAATTCAATTATAGGTCCTTGTTTTAAACTATAAAGTTGTTATTGCAGAGCTCACATTACATCTAGAATATAAATAAAAAATGTTTATTTACAGTTGTTACTACATACAATTTTAAATGACAATACTGATGATAGTTTCCTTAGGGTAATAATAAAGAAAACTCTCAAGTCAGTTTCTTGACTTGTGTGAGTCTATAATTTTTTAAACCAATTCACTTTAATTCTTATCTTGTAGGTGACAATATTGTCTTATGTATAAATGGTGAAAATAATTGCTTATGGAATTCTTTCCTGGGCTGGACTTAATTTAAACATCTGGCTTCCATTTCCTGCATGCTGTTTGGCTGTAGAAGGATGATTATTACATAATAAAGCAATCCCAGCATATGGAGAAATGTGCTTTGTGGGTGTGCATATTTACATACACATATGAACACCCCCATATACTCACAGACACTTCTAAAATAGAGCTGCTTGTTTTTTCTTCACATATACAGTGAAGATCCAGTTTGGGCTACAACTTTACTTGTGTTTACTTTTACATTCTTCCAATTCAGTAATATATACCTAATTTCCTGTAACTAGATTAAAAATAATTTCCTTCACCTTTTTGGGGGGGGTGATCCATTTATTACCAAACATTTTTTCATCATTCTCTAAACCTACACTTTACATGACATTGGGTTTTACATATTATATAACACACTTCAGGTTTCACTAATGTATTGTTCACACGTAAATTTCTTAAAAGCCTAACCTGGTTGCTGCTCAGGCTTCCCTACTTTTCATACACTGTGATCTGTTTAAATTTCCCACACCAGTGCGGATCAAAATACCCAACATTGTGTTTTTTATTTGAAAAGCACAAGTCTTGTTTGCTTTAATTAGCTGCAAGTATGATTTGTGTTCTGCTGTTCTCTGCAAAACTTGTTTCTTCTATGGAAAGATTTAAGACTATAATTTGCCAGAGGAAGTCCAAATTCCTTAAATTAGCATTTAAGACCCTTTCAGATAATTCCTATTCTACTCTTTCAGTCTTAATTGCTCTTTCTTACATGTATTTTATGTTCTTAGAATCTCCATTCCTGGCTGAGCTAAGGGGCTCACACCTGTAATCCCAACACTTTGGGAGGCCAAGGCGGACGGACTGTTTGAGCTCAGAAATTGGAGACCAGCCTGGGTAATGTGGCGAAACTCTGTCTTCACAAAAAAAAAATATAAAATAAGCCAGATGTGGTGGTGTGTGCCTGTAGTCCCAGCTACCCGGAGGCTGAGGTGGGAGAAACACCTGTGCCTGGGGAGGCTGAGGCTGCAGTGAGTCAAGATGCTGCCACCACACTGCAGCCTGGGTGACAGAGTGAGGCCCTGTCTAACCCCTCCCTAATACCACCTCGAACACACACACAGAATCTCCAATTCCCTCAAGATACCTGCACTTTCTGGTGTTCCAGCCTTTTTGATTTCTTCTTCCTGGAAGTTCTCTTGTCATCTCCATCACCTGAATCCTACACTCTCTTTCAAGCACCTCAAATATCAGTCCTTTAATGTCATCTTCCTGTCACCTTGGCAAGGAATTCTGAGCATCTGTTGCACTTTTTACCTCTCTGTGCCTTTCTCCATTATGCCCTGAAGAGTGATTTGTGTATCTGGCCATACCTTTCTTACTGGAGTGGGAACCTCTTGAAGATAGACTGTGACTCATTCATTTAACATAGCCCACAGTCCTCAGAAATGTGCTCACTCAAGAAGTTTCTTGAACCAATTCTTTCCAATCCACTTTCTTACTTATTTTGGTTCTTATAAAGAATAAATTAGTTTAAACAGCATAGAAATATATCTGTTCTAATCCCTAGAGCTACCCTTCAGCTTTAATAGAAGTCACTAAATGACAATCTGTAACTCATTTTTCTAGAATTTCTCAGAGTCCTGGGATTTGACTATTTTACAGTGATTTCCACTTTAAGTTGCCCTGTCTCCAGCAGCTTGCTCTGGTTCTCAATTCCATTCATGCTTGAATTCATCTAGTCTGATTTGTACTGATTATCTTTGCTTTTAGTCTCTTTTTTTTCTAATCTAATATCCTTTTGGTGGAGGCTACCTGCATCCCACTGTACATTTAGAAGTGGTTTCTCCCTGGTGGGATTGGGGTATCACCCTCCAAAGGCATTAGCTCATTATCCTCTGGAGCCTGGGACTAGTAGATCAGGGAGTGACTTTGTTAGATTCATTATGTCCCTTGTGGTGACTTTCAGTGCAAATTATGACCAGTCTGCACAGTCCTACTGTTAAAATAATCATTTTCTATCTTAGATACCAACACCTTTTTTTTTCCTTTTGCTCTTTCTTCTAGATATTACTACAAACTTCTTTCACCCTAGTTAAGTTTGATTATCTTTATTTCCCCAAATATAGCCTTGAGTTTAAAGTAAACTTTCTTCATATATCATTTTTGTGTTTTCCTTTAGCAGTCAAATACTGTAGCAGCATACAGACAATATCTTGTAGTAGTTAAAACTGCAGACTCTCAAATCAGAGGAACCTGAGTTTGAGTCTTAACTTTTTCTTTTACTTCATCACCTAGGTTATTTCCTTGCATAGTTTACTTAGAATTTCTAATATTATTTTCTTGCCAACTGAGGACAATAATAAGATCAACTTCTTAGAGTTCTTATGAAAATAAATGGAACAATGCATATACGCTGCTTAGATGTTTCTTGGAACAGATTAAGGGCCCAGTAAACGACAGTCATTGTTAATGGTGGTTGTTCTAGAGCAGGAGTCCCCCACTCCCAGGCCACAGACTGGTACCAGTTAGCCTGTTAGGAACCAGGCCACACAGCAGGAGGTGAGTGGCGGCTGAGCATTACCACCTGAGCTCCACCACCGGTCAGATCAGCAGAGGCATTAGATTCTCATAGGAGGGCAAACCCTAACGTGACCTGCGCATGTGAGGGATCTAGGTGGGGTGCTCTTTATGAGAATCTAATGCCTGATTTTCTGAGGTGGAACAGTTTCATCCTGAAACCACCCCCGACCCTGCATCCATGAAAAAATTGTCTTCCACAAAACCAGTCCCTGGTACTGCTATTCTAGACGACTTCTGAACCTATTAAATGAGATGGTCTAAGGCTCCCCAAGACAAACTAACATGCAAATATTCCCTTCAGGTTAATACAAATACCCACAAGGACAGAGTGAGACAGAGAATATGCCACAGAGGGAATCTCTCCTTTGGCTTCTCAACCACTCTTTCATGTTCTTTATAGTTCCTAGAATTATAAGAGCTCAAGAATAAATCAACCCATCCAAGTCTGAAAAAGATGAAAACTAGAAACCAGAAATAAATTAGTGTTCATCTCCACACAATTACTTTGTATTTTTATAATCATTATTGAAAGTAGAATGGGCCAAGTATCTAAAGCCAGAGTTGCTCGTTGAGACTACATTTCAAATGAAGGCCAGGGTGCACATATTGCTGGTTTTGTTACATACATTTTGTAAAGGTAATATGTTATTTACTTTAGCATCAAAATATTTTTGCCTGAAATTGTTAAAATTTGAATTACTGTAGAGATCGTTATTAATCGTCCTTAGCTCTTTAAAATTCACTAGATGAGATTTATTGCATTTGTTTTGAAAGACAATTGCTTTTCTTTACTGTGTCCTTTGGCTGCTTCTTCGGGTGTGGCTTTCAAATGGCAGCTTGCAGTACAGAAAGGATTTTGTTTTACACTCCAAGAGCCATTGATCACTGTCTCTCATGTTTTCAGTATCAGCTTCTAATCTCTTAATTGGAACTAATGTGACACTTGCTAAAATCAAATAGATAGCATAACAACTGCATTGATTTAGAAATACAAGGACTTGGTTTTGATTCCAAGTCTAACTACAGTTTTGGGGACAGCACACACTTTTCACCTTGGATTCTGGGCTGCATTTGACTTCAAATATTGACAGTAAATAACCTTGTCTCATTTAGTCAAAATTATCTTTACACTGGTTTTCTTGACTTGCTTGCCTCTGCCTCATACTAAGTGTAGGCATTATTCACAAAGTTGGTATGATTCATTGCTTAGGTTATAGCAAAGGCATCCACATTCCACTCTAGGGCTGTCACCATGAAGCCCTCAGAGGAAAAAAAAATGAAAGACTTCCAGTAATTGGGTGGAGAAAGGTGTGGATCTCAGAACTTCTTTAACTATTCTAAAAGAAGTCATTTTAGCGGAATGAACTCATGTTGGGTGGTGGGAGGGTTGGTGCCTTATTTTTAATTTTAAGGGGATTTACACCACATTCTTCCTTCTTAACAAAACAGTGGCAGCAATAAGGACATTACCTGCCAACATTAACTCATGTAAAACAGACTTGAAGAACTCCCACTATTGTCTACCCTAAAACACCCACTAATTATGTACACTCCAGTTGAGATGAAGGATTTGATTTTGCTGTAAATGTCAGTGAAAGTCTGGTTTGTTTTTCCCCATTATGATTTCACAGGTTGCTCCAAACAATGTTTCACAGAAAGTTTTAAAGAGATGGAAGTTTTCCTAATGAGAATATGATCTCTGTGACTTGCTTTTTTATTATAATGTTCTTAAATGCAGGCTTCTATTGACTCACTCTTCAATAGTTAACCTCTGAAGTCAGCATAGGATGTCTGGCTTATATGTAAACTAGAGCCAATTTGTGGCCTGCAAAATATGATTTCAAAGACCAGGTACTTTCTAAAAATACTATTTTTTTTAAGCTGGAAAAGAGCACTGCAAACCATCATCAGATATGCAGTATTTTTCCTCTATTTGAAATCATCAATGTAGCATTTTGTAGCTAATTAATCCTTCAAATAACAAGGAATTGCTGTTGTGTTTTGATTATATTTACTTAAGGGTATTTGAAGCTTTAGGAGCAAACCTCACTTCCTCATGTAAACACTGTAAAATCACATAACTTACTCACCCATTCAATGAATATTTATTGTTTTTGCCTGGCTTGTGCTCAATCACGTTGTCAACCATTTTGTATATAACTATGTAATAAAAAGGACAGACAAACTGACATAGGAACCTTCTCAGCAACCTCTATTTAGACATTAATTAACTTTTATGAACAGTAGTAGTTTCATCCTTTACAAAATGAGATCTGGGAGTTGTGGCTTAAAGAGTAGAATACAGAATTTAGTTCAGCCTAAATACAGTGCTTTGGGAAAGCCCCCAAACTTGAATGTTTCAAAATGGTGTCAATTTTATTTTTGCTGATGTTAGAGTCATAAAGGTCAGGAGTGATGGTTCACACCTGTAATCCCAGCATTTTGGAAGACCAACGCAGGAGGATTACTTACTTGAGCCCAGGAGTTTGAGACCAACCTGGACAACATAATGTTACCCTGTCTCAAAACAAAAACAAACGAAAAACCAGAATACAGAATGTCATAATAAGAGTAAATATAAGTCATGGAATCTGTCTTCCCAGTGCACTCTAACAGGATTTTTGAATGCAATCCTCACTTCTTTCTCTTTTCCTGGTCCTTGGTGTTGGTCTACCTGGAATATGGTTTCATCTATTTAGCCCAACTAATCCATAGTATTTTTTTGTTCACCTGTTAATGTTCTAGCTTCTATTTAAAGCCTAACCTGATTCCTTCACTTCTAGGGCTGTCACCCAGGCTGCATTGCAATGGTGCAATCTCGGCTCACTGCAACCTCTGCCTCCCAGGTTCAAGCGATTCTCCTGCCTCAGCCTCCCAAGTAGCTGGGACTACAGGCGCATGCCACCATGCCTGGCTAATTTTTTGTATTTTTAGTAGAGACGGGGTTTCACCATGTTAGCCAAGATGGTTTTTATCTCCTGATCTTGTGATCTGCCTGCCTTGGCCTCCCAAAGTGCTGGGATTATAGCTGTGAGACACCATGCCTGGCCTGACTGCTTCACTTCTTAGCAGTCTTGCCTGCTTCTCAAATCCTTAGAACACTGGTCAGTACCAATGATATTAGCATTGAACTTATTCTTTTATTTGTCTTTCCAGGGCAGAGGTAAATTCCCTGAATTCATGAAGTGAGACCTTAGCCTGGCTAATTTTGTAGTTTTGGTATCTTTATGTCCTTATCCTCTTCATCTCCCACTGAACACATGGTTAACATATACTAGAAATGATTTAGAGGATACTTAATGACCATCTTCTTTTAACTCTACAATTTTCCCAGTAAGAGGCTGTTCAGAACCCCTGGAGACACAGAATTTATGAATCATGGAGGCAGTCCATCTCATTATTGTAAAGCACTAATTTTTACAAAGTTCTCCCTATTCAGAGCCAAACTCTCTTGCTTGTTGCACTGAATAATGCATCATTGTCAACAATTTTAAAAGTCATTTCTAGGGCAGGAAAACTGAAAGCAGATCATATATATTTACCTGTTTTGAATCCAAATATTCATTCATTTAACTGGAGACACAGTAGACCAAGATGAGCTCTTTATAGATCGATATGAAATTTGATGCACTTTTGGGTTTTCATAGCACACAGGTGCTGTTTTGTGTTTCTTTTTCACTGTTATTTTCTTGGAGAGCTCTTTTGAGCAAATAGAAGTGAAGAGTACAAGCAAACTGCAGAAAAAGGAGTCTCCAAAATAAAAGAACATAACCTACAAAACCCTTTCAGACACCGCAAAGAAGAAAACCATTAAACACAGGGACATAAATCATGAGAACAATATTTGGATGAAAATGATGCAGTTTTGTGGACTTCTTGGGAAAAAGAAAGATGAAGGCCATGAATCAATAAATCTCCCTTTCTCTCTTTTGAATCACTTCCAACATCGACACTGAATAATTATTAGAGCCTTTTATGGCTTATAGCTATTTTTCATTCAACCTGAATTTGTTCTTCTAATGTAGTTTGTACGTTTGCCAGAATAAAAAGGCCAGTGGTGAATATAATAAACCTTATGCTCCTTGGCAAAGCTCAAAGAGATGCTAAAAGCAAATAATGCAGTGGCAGATTTTTTGTTTGTTCTGTTTAAATAGTGAAGCAGTGAAATATAGTAAAACACTGAAATATATTGAAACACTGAAATAGTGAAGACAAATTTTCTAGATTTTTTATAGTTGCTGGTTTAATGCAAATTTCCAGTTGTACTTCCCAGATATAAATCCTTAAAGCATGTTCTCACTTTGTTGAGACAAAAAACAAACAAACAAACAAAAAAAAAACAAAAAAAAAAACCCTGCAAATAACCATTTAGGTACTTAGCACACATGTACTAGGTACAGATACTTTGCAAAGTTACAGTTCTTATTTTCTATTGTGAGAAATTTCCTTTTGCAAAATACTAGGGGAAAAGGCAAGAAACTAAATAACTAGAAGGTTATAACATAAATGGAAGTTCATAGAGAATGTTGTGAGATATCACAGAACAAATGGCTAATGCTCATGTGGAAGTGGCACATATAATTAGATATAACAGCAGGGGCATGGAGACCACTGAATTCTGATTTTGAAATATTAGTGTATAACTAATAATCTTATAGTGTCTTTAGTCAGGAATGCAACATTATATTTCTTTAGGAAAAATAATGATTTTATATCTTTTAGGTGAAAATTCTAACAAGGAGCCAACAGCAAAGAACTGAAATGCTGCAGACTCCAATGAGAAAAAAGTGAGTTATAGTTGGTAATTGGTTTCAGTGTGCTGGTGCTTGAAACTCTATCCCAGTGCTTTTTTCAACTAAGACTGCAAATTGAAAATGTGAACAAAGTTGCCTGCTAGACCAGCCTGGGCTTGTGGCAGCATCATTCTGTCACTTAATTCTTCTCATTGAGGTAATGGCTATGAAGTGACTTAACAAGGGTGTGCATGATGTGGTCATGAGATGGGTATCGGCCCAAGTAATTCCTTGCTGGCACTTTCTATTAAGTCTAGGTTTCTTGTCAATTATCGATCGACTACACAAAATCTCACTTGCTAAATAATTTGTCCATGCTTCCAAATCATTGTACCTATACTAATGATCCTCAGTGCACATTATTATCATATGAATGACAATGAAATTCATGGTGCTGAAACTCACAGTCTCCACCAGTGATGTATATCACTATTAATTTCACTTTATATCTTCAGAAAGCTGAACCTTTTAAAATGGAGCTTATTGCACCAAAAATAGTGGGAAATAGAGTAAAACCAAAGAGAAACCTTAACAACTACATATTTCAATTTATTTCTGGTAGGAATATTTTTCTATTCATGTTCTAGATTATTTTCTAAAGAAAAATATATTGATCATAAATTTTTTTCCAAAAAAACTACATCAATTTATATTCAACTAAGTTCTGGCCACACAAAGGAAATTACACAAATAAAATGACTTTTGACTCCCCCAAACTCAAAGATAACCAGTTATCTAAGCTTCCAATGTTTTTTCATTAAAGTTGTCTTGACCCTGAAGGTAAAGTTGAATATGTACATCCTGTATCCCTAGATTTCTTTCTTAGATCCTGAAGACTAACCAGAAGAAAAAATGCTTTCTCTTCCAGAAAATGCAGCAACTGTACTTCAGTTTTACATATATTATTCTGAACGTGATATGTAAATAAGACTTTTCTGGAAAAAAAAAAGCAATCCAAATATTTTGGTACAGTTTGGCTAATGCAATTCTTGTGCTTTTACTTCTCATCACTCCCTACCAAAATCCGGTTTAAAAGTAAAGATAGAAACTAATTATTAAGAAATTTATTCATAATAGTGGCAGAGTAGGAAAATTATAATATCATCAATGGGTCAGAAATACTGAGATATTCCTGGGAGATAGAAGGCAATGAACACGGAAAGTATGAGATGAGAGCTAGTGGGGGAGAGAGAGGGAGAGGGACCCATTACAGAGGTGAGATCAGTGCTTTCAATCAAAGCTCCAGAAAAATGCTGACCTTGGAGACAACAATTCCACAGAGGTCGCTAGAAGAGTAACTAAATATGGGGTAATTGTCAGAAGGTCCAAGAAAAGAGGGCCTACCCTGGAAAGCAGAGAAGTAAAACAGCCAGAGATGCTTCTGGGCAAACTATGAAAAAGAATAAAGTTGAAATTAGAGCAATGACCCAAGAAGAAATAGATATAGTAGTAAGAGAAAAAAAAAAAACAAAAATAGAAGATAAAGAATGAAAACATCTAATTTACACTTCCAGGAAAAACTGAAGGATTTTACATCCACAAAATATGAACTGACTGCTATGAAAAAGAGTAATCAGTGACTGCAAAATATGTATTAGAAATTAAAATATGATGGTCAGAATTTAAAAATGTAACAAGAAGGCTGAAGGATAATAGATTATGGTTGAAGACTGAGTTAGAAACTGATGGAAAAGGATATCTCCCAGATGGTAGAGCAAAATGTCATAGGTAAAGTACCAGTGAAAAGTAAGATTACCAAACACTGGTAATGGGAAAGCCATATCTATTATCCGCCTACCTAGTAGGGACTTCAGACAAGGTTAGAAAGAGATTAGAGGAAAGAAATAATTAAGGCAAGATATAAAATATTGTGTTGATATTATGAAAACTCACACCTTCACATAGAATGCTAAGCAGACCTCCAGAAATTTCTAAGGTATGAGAATTAAGGGAATACGCAAACAGCTAGCCCCTTGCTAGGGAATGAGACTGAAACTCTCATCAGACTTCTTACAGGAAACTCACAATACAGGGAGAGAAAGAAAACACATCCTGAAGTGCTAAGGAAATCAATACATATGCATAAAATTACTATTTAATATGTGCTGGCATTTAAAAAAAATACATATTCACTGTCTCTGAACAAAAGAAAGAAGGAGATGTAATATAAAAAAAAGAGTAAAAAAATTACAGAGATAGAAAAATAATTTCTGCCATTGTAACTGAAATTTAATATAGTGTAAAAAAGATTCTCCACAAGGTAGAAACATTATGAAAATACCAGCAAATAAAATCAATCTGGTGCTAAATGTCAACATGATTTCAATGAAGTATGTCAGAGAAGGTAGGAAATAAGATGCCGAATGTCTTGTTTCAATAGAGAAGAATGTAGATATAGTGTAATCCTTGATATGAAAGGATAAATGTATTTGTAAAAAAGTGTGGGTAGAATCTTTAAAAAAGTATATATAGTTTTTAACCCACAAGATTATAAAAGTAATAAAATAAATTGACCAATTAACTACCATAGAAAAATGAAAAATGTATGTAATAACTAGAAAACATGCAGTAAGTTGACAAACAAGTCAAATGTATCAGAAAGCACAATAAATTGAGTGGGTTAAATACATAAAAAGGCATAATTTTTAAAATGTAATTTAAAAAGTCAACTACATTATTTTTACTAGAGATGCATCACAAAGCACCCATAAAAGAATGAACAAAAGTAAACTATATAAATACTAGGAGCAGTTATAGCAATAACTGATCAAATACTATTCTAAGTAAAAAAAGCATTTAATTGGATTAAGCATCTAAGTCAGTGTTAGAAGATGAAATTTAGCAAGAGTATAAAACAGCCATGTGTCTTTATGCTCTATTATGGCATTAAAGCATTTAAAGCAAAAACTGTTAAATATAAGAAAAAATTCATAAAACCACCAATAAACTGGTTTATATTATAACTCTAATGACTCCTGATTTCCTGATAAATCCAGATGGAATCACTTCTTTTAACTAAAGAACATGCTTTCAATGTTTGTTTTAGAGTAAGTTTATGGTAATGAATTTTCTATTTTGGTTTGTCTAAAAATATTTTTATTTTAACTTCATTTATGAAATTCAGTTTCATTGGCTATAAAATTCTCAGAAGTTATGCTCTTTTAGGACTTTGAATATGTTGCTACCTTCTGATTTCTATTTGTTTCTATTTTCAGCTTTCTTTGTTCCTCCTTTGAGGAGATATGCTCTTTCTTTGAAGAGATTATACTATTTTTCTCAGGCAGATTTTAGGGTTTTTCTTTGTCTTTTATTTTTCGTTTTGTTTACTTCATTATGGTTTAGTGTGCTTTCCCCCTGCCATGTTAGAAAAATCATTCATCAGAATATGTAGTCCTTTTTGAATCTGGAATTTGATTACTTCATCACTAAATATTTCTTCTATTTTATTCTTGCTCTTCAAGGCTACAACTGCATATATTTTTAGGCCTTTTATAATACCGTCTTTGTTTTTTATGCACTTGTCTACTATCCTTTTTAAATTTTCCATTAACAAACTTGTCTGGATTATTTATTTAGTAATTTTTTTTCTGTTTATTCATACTCTTTTTGCTATGTCTAAACAACTGCTAATTAATTTCAGTCAATTCTAAATTTGATTATTATGTTTTTCAAGTTAAGATATTCATGTGATTGTTTTCAATAGTGTTTGTATTTTCTGCTGAAATTCTTCTTTCTACATAGAGTTGGTAAGTTAAGAGGTATTTCCATTTTCTTATTCTAAATACTCATACATAGTTTTCATTTTAATAGTATTTATGCATTATTTATATAAGAATATTATATATACATGTTTAATGTATTTAACATTTACATTATCATTATTTGCATATTAGTACTTGAATATCTAAATAAATATGTATTCTAGAAATCATAATTTTTTTATGAAGAAATAAATACAAGACAACCCTATTCTCTGACCTCAGTAGTTTCTGGTACTGCCTGCAGTCTTAGTAATTGTAATATACATCTATCCCAAACAGTGAGAAAAATGAATAAAATTCAGCATAAGTATATATAGATTTAGTCCCTAAAAACCAGTAATTGCATCTCTGAAAAGTGTGTCTGTCTTCAAAATAAAGTTAGTAACAATGGTTCTGTGTGCAACTAAATTTTGATTTGAATTTTGAAGTTTGGAATCTAGTGCCCTAAATTTGCTGATGATAACTGTCAGGGCAAATTTCATATTTTTTACATTAATAAAATATCCTTTTGATATAAATCTTGAGTTGTTTAAGTTGGTTGGAGGGCAATTTTTCATTTTGTTGGCTAATTTTTATAACACATTGAGATGATTTTTTTTTTAATTTTTATTGTATTTTAGGTTTTGGGATATATGTGAAGAACATGTAAGATTGTTGCATAGGTACACACGTGGCAGTGTGATTTACTGCTTTCCTCCCCTTCATCTATATCTGGCATTTCTTCCCATGCTGTCTCTACCCAAAACCCCAACACCCAACCAAACCCACCCAAAAAAACCCCCCCCACAAACCCACGAGTGATGATAACCAGCCCAATTACAAGAGGTATGATTTTTAAAAACAAATGGCCTTTTTTTAAAAAAATAAAAAAATGCCACTTTGGTATGGTACAAATACCCGAGGGGTATTGTGGGGGGGGCAATTGGGGCTGGTAGGGTGGGAGGTGGGGAGTTGGGGAGAGACAGCATG
>CAUYLG010053674.1:0-110006 GCA_963573385.1 Cacajao melanocephalus | reverse complement strand
CGAGATCTCCCCATAGTTAACTCTTTTGTCTTCTTCAAGTCTTTGTGCTAATCTCTCTTCTCAATGAGGCTTATTCTCACCACTTTCTTAAATCTGTAACTTACCTTCCAGTCCCATAACAGTCCTGATAGAGTTTTTTTTTCTTATTGCACACTTTTTTTTCATTGCACATGCCATCTTCTAACCTACTGTTTACTTATGTTTATTGACTATTACGTGTCTTTCCCAACTAGAATATCAGCTTCACTAGGACAGGAATTTTTGTCTCTTTTTTTTTTTTTGAGACAGAGTCTCACTCTGCTGCCCAGGCTGGAGTGTAGTGGGGCTATCTTAACTCACTGCAACCTCAGCCTCCTGGGTTCAAGCAACAATCTTGTCTCAGCGTCCTGAGTAGCTGGGACCACAGGCACGTGCCACCATGCCTGGTTAACTTTTTAATTTTAGTAGAGACAGGATTTCATCATGTTGGCCAGGCTGGTCTTGAACTCCTGACCTCAAGTGATCCACCCATGTGAGCCTCCCAAAGTGTTGGGATTACAGGCATGAGCCACCTCGCCTGCCCCCAAAGGATTTTTGTCTTTTGTTTACTCTTGTTATGTATCCAAGTACTAGAACAGTGCCTGGCACATGGGAGGGCTCACTAAATATTTATGGAATGGTACTTACAAATTATAAAACAGTGTATGGCACACAGTGTTTTATAAATATTAACAATTCCAAGGTTCATAACCACCCGGCTCCTACTTAGCTTTTCAGCCTCATCTCCCTGCACTCTTCCTTCCATTCCAGCTCAGCTGCTTAACTTGCTCATCTCCAGAGCCTTCCATATATGCTCTTTTTTCTGTCCATCTATCCCTGCATTTGAGGGATCCAGTCTCATTTTCAGGTTTCAAGGTAGAGGGTCTTCTGTTACTTGAGGTCAGCCATCTCTACAGCACTCCTCCCACCCACTAAGCATTCCTTATTCATCACACTTCACTGCAATCCCTTGCTTCTCATTTGTCTTTTTGTTTGTTTGTTTGTTTCTGTTTAATATTTTTTTTTCTCATTTGTCTTTCTTGCTGGGCCCTGTAACTACAGGGACGATGCCTGTGACAGCAGTCATTGCAGCATCTCCAGCAGCCAGCACAGGACGATACGTGGGGGGTTTCGGCAAATGTTAATTCAGGGAATGAATGAGAAACGCTCACAGCAGCGACTGCATTTCTTCACCTTTGACACACATTACCACACTTTTCAATTCAGTCCTCACAACTCTAGGAGGGAGGTACTATTCGCGTCCTTATTTGAGAAGTAAGCAGGGGGTAAAGTTCCTTCTCACGGTCACCGAGGTTCTAAGTGTCGGAGCAGGTTCAAGCCAAGTCCTCTGGCACCAGCGTCCCTAAGCCCACCCAGCGTCACATCATTTTGCCATTTGCTTCTGACTTGTCTCTTTACTTCAAAATCAGTCAACTTATCTGCCCTCAGTAAGCGCGGAGAGAACCCCCGCGCACCACCTCAACAAACGGCTTGTGGTGGAGGAGCGGCCACCCACATTCCATTTCACCAAAGTGAAAACTAAAGCCAGGGAGGGCGAACCCCTCATCGGCGAGGTCGCCACTGTCACCAGCGCCCACCGCCGGGTCCAAGGTCGGCGACGCCTCACCGCATCCGGGCCTGACTTCTAGCATCACGCGGGCGGCCACTGGTCCTGATTTCCACTCCACACCTTTGTGGATCGCGACGACTGAGACCATTCAAAAGCGCATCCAAGTCCTGACTGAGGTCTCCGAAGAGGTGGAGAGGCCCGCCCAGCCCCTCACTCCCCGGCTGGGAACTGAGATTCCGGAGGGTGGGCGCCCTGCCGCGGCTCCGCCAGAGTCGGGGTCCAGGGCTCGGCGCCAGTGGCGCCACTGCCAGTCTCGCCGACTCGACCCAGGGCCCGGTACACAGCAGAGAAGGCCGCTTTTCCCAAAGGCGCCCATGGAGTGGAGGGTAGTCGCCACCCTCAGGATTTAACACCTGCTAGGCGCTGTCAGCAACTCGTGGCCGCAAGCCACCCCTCCCCGGCACGCACACTCCAGCGCCCCCTCCCGGCACACTGCGCAATCACGCGAGCCGCAAACTCGGCAGCCCCAGCCCTTTGTGACTGGATGACTGGGGCCCAACGGCTCGCCCTGTCCTCGACCTTCAATCAGGGCTCGAGGCTGCAGAGCTGCACCAATCGGAGATGACTGGTGCCTCAACAGGGCCAATCGGGAGCCTCGAGCCCGACAACACGGCAAGTCGCCAACAGCGATCAATCAGAGGGGGAGGAGCGGCTCCCGGTCGCCCAATCAGCAGCCTTCAGGAGCTGATCGTGGGGGGAGAGGTGGCATAACCCTTGGGCCGGCCAATCAGCGGGCGAGCGGCTGCCTCAGCGCGCGCAGTGGGCGGGGCGGGGCCTGTCCGCGCCTAGGAGCGTTGGGCGCCGCGAGCAGCTAGGTTTGGTGAGGCTTGCGGTCGACCCCCGGCCTGGGGCGGGGGCGGGGGCGCGGGCGGGGGCGCACGATGGTCGGGGCGGAGATGCGCGGGGCGGGGACGGGGTCTCCGGATGCTGCCTGGCGGCCTCTCAGGGCTGCGGGACGCAGCAGGGAGAGGTGAGGGGCCGGGTTCAGGGCTCGGTGAGGGGGTCCGCCCCGGCGCCGCGGCGGCGGCGGGAGGAGGGGACACTGTTGCCATGACAGCGCACGTGCGCTCGCTGGCGCGGCCCAGCGCCCCTGGGCTTTTACCTCGGAACGCGCGCGCCTCTTCAGCCCGGCGCCTGCCTGCCCTCGCCCCCGGGCCTCAGTCGCCGCCGGCTGTGGGCTAGGGCCAGCGCAGGGACTGCCGGCCGGCCTGGGCCGTCGCTTCTCCCTTGTACCCCCAGCTGCCCGGCTATCCCTCCCAGCCGCTGTCTTCGTCCCGTCAGAGATATTGAGCTCGCCCCGGAGTGCTGTTCACCGCAGGCCTCTGCGTTTTGACCACCTGCGCCGGTTCGCGGAATGGTCACATCCTGGCGACTGGCACCGGAGAGATGCAGCCGCCGTAGGGACTTGGGGTGTCTGTCCCCAAGGGAATCTTTTTATCGAGGCTGGGTCTCGCTGTATTTCCTAGCTTGGTCTCGAACTCCTGGGCTCCCGCGATCTGCCGGTGGAGGCCTCCACCAGCGCTGGGATCACAGCCGGGAGCCCGGGGGGATCTTTTAAAAGGCCCCCAGTGTCTTTCTGCATTAACAAGTGCTTAAGGAGTGCTCAGAGAATAGGTCTGATTGGATGAATTAAAGACCCCCAAGGACCAGTTCTGTCGGGCAGAAATAGAAAGGGAATCACATTTATAATTGTACATGTTCTGGAAACTACCTTAAAATAAAACAGGTTAAATCAAATATATTAAAATTCATTTTAATATATTTGATTTAACATAGTATATCCCAAATATTATTACAACATATAATCAATATTAAATTATTGATAAGGTGTTTGAAATTCTTTTTTTTCATACAAAGCCTTCCAAATTTGTCGTGTGTCTTACACTTACAGCACACCTCAGTTCGTACCAGCCATCTTTCAAGTGCTCCCTGGTCCCATTTGGCTAGTGGCTATCGTATTAAGCTGCATATTTCTTGTTTATGTCTGAGCTGTAGCCAAAACATAGCATCAAATTCATTGTTCTTCGAAGCTGTCTTCAAAGAACACTGATTGTGTTGCAGTCAGGCAACACAAAACATGAGGCACAGTCCTTTTCTTCAAGGAGCTTACAGTTCGATTCAGTAGGCACCCAAAGATTAAGTAGAATTTTAAATGGATGCAATTCCAGCGATAGTAAAGATATCTGGGAGTATGTGATTGACAGATGGCTGATCGTTATATCTTCATACTCATGCAGGAGGGGAAGATTGGGCCTGGTCTTGAAAGATGGCTAAGTCTTGGACTGTTGGAAAAGATGGGAAGGGTGTTTTGGTTGAATGGAACTGAATATCGCTACTTTTGTTTTTAGAGTTGAAAATTTACATCCTGAGGCTTTCAGACTGGAAAAGGCTTTCTTCTGTCACTGACAGTCGCCACCATGATCCATAGTCTTTTCTTGATCAACTCCTCTGGAGACATTTTCCTGGAGAAACACTGGAAAAGCGTGGTCAGCCGTTCTGTTTGTGATTACTTTTTTGAGGCGCAAGAGAGAGCTACTGAGGCAGAAAATGTGCCTCCAGTTATTCCTACCCCTCACCACTATCTCTTAAGTGTTTACCGCCACAAGATCTTTTTTGTAGCTGTTATCCAGACGGAGGTCCCCCCTCTGTTTGTCATTGAGTTTCTTCACCGAGTGGTGGACACATTTCAGGTTCGTGAATGTGGGAAAGTTCATATATGTAAACTGTGAAGTGTCTTTATAATCCTATTTCCATTGTATAAAACCTCCATTAAGAAAAAAAAAAAAATCTGGCCGGGTGTGCTCGCTCATGCCTGTAATCCCAGCATTTTGGGAGGCCGAGGCGGGCGGATCACAAGATCAGGAGTTCGATACCAGCACGGCCACCATGATGAAACCCCGTCTCTACTAAAACAAGCATGTGTCTGTAATTCCAGCTACTCGGGAGGCTGAGGCAGGAGAATTGCTTGAACCCAGGAGGTGGCGGTTGCAGTGAACTGAGATCGCGCTGTGCACTCCAGCCTGGGCGACAGAGCAAGACTCTCTCAAAAAAGAAACTTAAAAAAAAAAAAAATCAAAACTCTGGTATTACTTCCTCTCCCATCTAATAAGATTCTGGTTTCTGTTTATTGAATTGGCTGCATACAAAATGACAACTGAAATGCTTTTGAACCTGTTGCATGGGAAAGCCACCCTATTTGCAATGTCTTTATATAGCCTTTCTACTTCTGGTTCTACTTTTTGCTCATAAATTGGAGGAGTTTAGATTGTTTTTGCCTGGTGGTCTTGATGCTAACCATTGTTACCTATGTTGCTTTGAGTTGCATCAGAAAGTGATTATGTAAAGTTATAGAAAAGAAAAAGTAGAAAAAGCTAAGGAATGCTTAATTTCACTGTCCTCGGCAGGGGTAATTCATGAACCTGTACTACTTTTCAGGTTTGGGGTGGTTCTTTGTGGACGAGAGTGTTACTGATGAGCTCTCCTTGCAAAGATGAGATTGGGAAACATCATGTGCCCGTAAGAATTTAATGAGCCATTTTATGAGGCACAGTTTTCATTTTAAGCTTTTTCTTCAGGAATAGATTTTAAGAACTTAGGGAGCGGTGTCTAAGGGAGGTCAGTGATACCAGGACTGATACCACCACTTGCAGCACAGGGGTTTAGACGGCGCCAACTCTGATTCACATAGAAGAACCCTCTCCCAACAAAACCACTCAGCTTCTGACTGTTGTGGTTATTTGCATAACTCAAATGAGAAGCAAGGGCCCTTTGGTTTAACGTCTGTATCATATGAGGTCTGGAATGAGTCATATGAATACTGGAATTGTGGAATTGGAGACAAGACTGAGGACCCACACATTATGATAAAAGTTAAAAAGCAAGTCAAAGAGTTCTTTCTCTGGTACTCATATCTGCACCACATCTAGAACAACTTCCCTTTCCAAGAGAATTAAAATAGGTTTTATGCTTTTCCCTGCAAATACTCTCTGATAGTACTGGTATTCTAGAATTTCAGTTCTCATGCAGTGTACTGGCCCCCTTTGCACAGTGAAAACCTAAGTATGGTAAGCCCCGGTATGTGGAAGAACCAGAGGAACCCAGGAGTTGTGATCCTAAACCACTTTAACTGGGCCTTTTTATGATTTCCACATATGATACTTTACCCATTCTAAGATTAACAGCCCCACTGGTGAAACTGACAGCTGCTTCATATGGCCACACTAATATTATGTAACTTATTACAAGACAGGAAGTGAGAAGAGTTGTTTGATCTAGTTGAAACCACAGAGGAATTTGGGAGAACAAAGTAAAGTTGCTAATTTGGAAGTCTGAGACTTCAGAGCTTGTCATTTTTGAAGCAGTTGTTAAAAGTCAATGGACATATCCTGATTCTCACGTCTTCTCCGATGCGCGCCCTCTCCAGCAGCATGATTTTTCCAGGACCTGAATGTGACAGGAGCGGCTCCACCAGAAAATTGCAGGCTCGCCAGCTGCAGCACTTGTTCGTGTTGCGAGGCTCCTTTCCAGCTGCTTAGTTCACATGACGCCTGGTTTATAAACCCTAGTGAAGTGTTTTATTTTTAAAAATTAAATCACTCTTGGGAGGGAAATGTGTGACTTTTTCTTCTTTTAAATTCTCAAAATGAGAATTTTCCTCTTACAAAGAGAAAATATTTTTGTTTTAGGAATACATTCCTGACTCTTAGGTGACCCAGGTATTGGAATCTCATGGATAAATGACGTTATGTAATTTAGGCTCTAGTAGATAGAGTCTGTTCAGTTTGGGATGTCAAAGAAATGGAAAGATGGTAAAACAGTCTGGAAACCATTCCTTCTCATGAATAGTGGAAGTGTCTTGGAAGTGTGGCCCTGAGAAGAAAAAACTGAAGTGAAAACTCATAGTTTTCAAATAATTGCAGGGCAGTTACGTACATTTGCTTTGTAAAGCAGCTAGGAGACAAATTTCAGTTTAGCAAAAGAATGAACTTTGGAATGATCAGAGCTGTTCGTGAATGGAATGGACTTTCTTAAAAGGGGTAAATTTTCCTTCATTCTGTGAGTTCAAGAGGGTTGTGTGACCTTTTCAGAGGCTCTGTAAAAGACATACTGACATTGCTAGAAGGAACATTGAATAGCCACAAACATTTCTTTCTAAATGATTATCACGCATTCCATTTTGTAGTGCTTTACAGTTTACAAAGTACATTCATGAGCGTTAGTGCTTAATTAGTCATGCCTAGTTCTTACAGTCCTGTGCCTCCAGTGGTGTTACCCTGATTATACCGTTAAAGAATCAAGATGAAATTAGTTAACATGACTTAATCTAACAAATGACAAAATTATAATCCAGGTCTTCTGGTTTGAAATCCAGTGCTTTTCCCACAATCCAGATAATTTAGCATCTAAGGTTAGCTTTTTAAATAAAAGGATAGAGTTCTTGGAATCCTAGCATCTTAAGGATGATCGAAAGGAATTTTCAGGTGTGCTAGCTTGTCTGCCTCATTTCATTTTTTTCCTCTCTCAACTCTTATTCACTGCATGAATGTTAAGAAATAGCACAGCAGTAGGGGTAAAGATTTTCATGGACTGTTCGTTATATCAAGTATTATTTTGTATAATTCTTTCAAATTTTTGTTCATAAGCACATACAATAATCAAGATTCAATTTTGTATTCTGTGTATTTTATCAAGTTAAGAAAATTAACCCAAGAGATGAAGTAAGTTCCTCTTGTTTCTAGTAATGACAGTAGTACGAAAAGCCAGTCTAGTGCTGTCCACCAAACAGACTGCCTAAGAGAACTGTGGTTATGCTGCATTCCCTCACTGTAGAAGAGTACCCCAAAAACACATGGACAGGCCAGATCCTCATTCTCTGTAGGCACATTCTTTTATTTATTTATTTATTTTACAGTATCTGAGTGATAAATGTGTGTATTGTCTCCTTCAGGATTATTTTGGAGTCTGTTCAGAGCCAGTGATCAAAGACAATGTGGTTGTGGTTTATGAGGTATTGGAAGAGATGCTTGACAATGGTTTTCCTTTGGCTACTGAGTCAAACATTCTTAAAGAACTCATAAAGCCTCCTACTATCCTTCGAACGGTCGTCAACACCATCACAGGTACGGTGGAGGGGGAAACCGATAGAGAGCAGCCGTCCTGCAGCCTGAGTGGCTTAGTCCAGTGCTGCGCATTGTTTTGAGTGTTTGTCTTTGGGGATCTCAGGCGTCCCAGTGCATTAATTTTGCTCTTTGTAGATTTTTTTTTTCTTTTGAGACAGTCTCTTGTGCTGTCACCCAGGCTGGAGTACAGTGGCACCATCTCGGCTCACGCAATCTCTGCCCCCTGGGTTGAAGTGATTCACCTGCCTTAGCCTCCTGAGTACCTGGGATTACAGGCATGCACCACCAAACCCAACTAATTTTTGTATTTTTAGTAGAGGTGGGGTTTCACTATGTTGACCAGGCTGGTCTTGAACTCCTGACATTAGAGGATCTGCCTGCTTCGGCCTCCCAAAGTGTCGGAATTACAGGCATGAGCCACCACGCCTGGCCACTCTTGTAGACTGAGTACAACCTGAAATAATATTTTTGCTTTGTGGAAAATACCTTGATTTTAATGACAAAATGAAGTGTTCTTTAAAATTTTTTTTTTCTGATTACAGAAGAAACACATGATTATTGTAGAAACTTAAAGAAATACATAAAAGCACAAAGAATATAAAAATCACTCTTAATCCCACCACACTTTTAACATATGATACTTTATGAACATTATCCCATGACGATATCTTCTACCTTTTTTTTTTTTTTTTTTTTTTTTGTGATGGTGTCTTTCTCTGTCGCCCAGGCTGGAATGCAGTGGTGCGATCTTGGCTCACTATGACCTCCACCTGGGCTCAAGCGATTCTCCTGCCTCAGCCTCCCGAGTAGCTGGGACTACAGGCACAC
This sequence comes from Cacajao melanocephalus, assembly GCA_963573385.1. Taxonomy (NCBI): domain Eukaryota; kingdom Metazoa; phylum Chordata; class Mammalia; order Primates; family Pitheciidae; genus Cacajao; species Cacajao melanocephalus. The sequence goes on along the minus strand of CAUYLG010053674.1, from coordinate 101,411 downwards.
ACCACCATGCCCAGCTAATTTTTGTATTTTCTAGTACAGCTGGGGTTTCATCATGTTGGCCATGTTGGTCTTGAACACCTGACCTCAAGTGATCCAACCACCTCAGCCTCCCAAAGTTCTGGGATTACAGGTGGGAGCCACCTCACCCGGCCTTCATTTTTAATTATTTATAGCTTTCTTCCATGTGCAGTGGACCCTAAGTTATTTACTGAATCCCTATCTATGATGTTACTGATTTTTTTGTTCTTTTAAATAATAAGGATTACCATTCTTATACTTGAACCTTGGTGCACATCTGGGATGATTTCTTTTAAGTAGTAGAAGTAGCAATGCTGTGTCAAGGGGTGTATACATTTTTAAGGACTATAATGTATTGCCCTCCAGAAAATTTAGGCCAATTTATACTTTCAGTAGCAATTTCAATATACTGTAGTCAACCCTATTATTGTCATTAATAATTTTTTAGCAATACTGGTAATTTGATAGTTTATTATCTTGTATTTACACAGTTATTTTTTGTTATTAAGGAGACTAAAATCTTTTCAAGTATATATTGACTGTTTTTCCTCTACTGTAAATGACCGTTTCATGTACTTTGTTCATTTTTTGCTTTTTGACATGTTTTTCTTTTTTTGTATGGATTTAAAATAATCTCTTTTATGTCTTTTGAATACTGCATTACAGATTTTTTTTTACAAACTGTCACTTATAATTTAACTTTGTTCTGCTGTTTAGTCACATTTTAAATGTTTTGATTTAATCAAATTAATCATTCTGTTTCATCGAGATTTTACATTTTGGGTCTTGTTTAATGCATAAACAAGCATTTTCATGGAATTTTATAAACTGATTGAAAAATACATTTTAAAAAGTATAAATATTGCCGTAGCCAGGACAGTTTTGAAAAAAAATTACAAAGGGGTTGTTGGGAGGACTTGCCCTGTCAAATATCAAGACAGGTTTATATAGTACACAAGACAAATACTCATGCAGAAGACATGCTACAAGAGCCAAGAGAGTTTTGAAAATAATTTTTTTAAGAAGAGGAAAGATAAAAAGATGTCCTGCCAGATACAAGATATATTACAGGTTGAACATCCCAAATCCAAAATCCAGAATGCTCTACAATCCAAAACTTTTTATGCAGTGACATGACACAGAAAGGTAATGCTCATTGGAGGATTTCAGATTTTTGGATTTGGAATGCTTAACTGGTATAATCCACATATTCCAAAATTTGAAAGTCTTCTGGTCTGAACATTTCAGATAAAATTATTCAACTTGTATGAAGTTTGGATAGTGTTGTTTTTTTTTTTTTTGAGGCGGAGTCTCACTCTGTCACCCAGGCTGGAGTGCAGTGGCACCATCTCGGCTCACTGCAACCTCTGCCTCCCGGGTTCAAGCGATTCTCCTGCCTCAGCCTCCTGAGTAGCTGGGATTACAGTTGCGTGCCACCACACCTAGCTAATTTTTCTATTTGTAGTAGAGATGGGGTTTCACCATGTTGGTCAGGCTGGTGTCGAGCTCCTGACCTCATGATCCACCCACCTTGGCCTCCTAAAGTGCTGGGATTACAGGCGTGAGCCATTGCGCCCGACCAAGCTTGGGTAGTTTTAAAAATTTTGTATTTGTCCAGTAACGGACAGTTAGATCACTGGGATAAAATAGTCCAGAAACAGACCCTTGCTTTTATAGGAATTTGGTGTATATAGATGTGGTCATTTATCAAATCAGTGGACCAGGGGCAGTTGTTAACTATATTGTACTGGGACAGTGAGCTTCAATATCGAAAAAATTAAGTCCCTCCACTTCACACTATGCATAAAATAAATTCCAGCTAGGTTAAGGAGTTGAACACAAACAAACTTTATAATTATTAGACAAAATAGAATTTCTTTTTGATCAGAGAAGGGTAAATCCTTTTTAAAATACTTTTCTTTTAGTTTGTTTGTTATTTTATTTTTGGATTTAATTCTTTAATCCATTTGAAAATTATCCTGGTGGCCAGGCACAGTGGCTCACGCCTGTAATCCCAGCACTTTGGGAGGCCAAGGCAGGCAGATCACCTGAGGTCAGGAATTCAAGATCAGCCTGGCCAATGTGGTGAAACCCTGTCTCTACTAAAAATACAAAAATTAGCCAGGCTTGGTGGCAGGTGTGTGTAATCTCAGCTACTTGGGAGGCTGAGACAGGAGAATTGCTTGAACCTGGGAGGCGAAGGTTGCAGTGAGGCGAGATCGCACCATTGCACTCTGCCCTGGGCAATAAGAGTGAAACTCCATCTCAAAAAAAAAAAGAAAAAAAAATTATCTTGATATATAATAATGTTTATTTCTTCAAAATAGTTTTTCTAGCACCATTGTATAATTTATCCCTTTTCCCTATTTTAGAATGACATTTCTGTCTTGTCCTGTCATTATGGATTCTTGGTCTGTTTTTAGGCTTTCCTGCCTTTTCCCTAGACTTCTTTGATTATTATATCTTGATGATACATTTTAATACTTTGTTCCTCTTTTTAAGAAAACAAATTTGGTGCTTTCTTCAATATTCTGAGTTTATTTTAAGCCTTAAAAACTTTGTTAGTACCTGAATCATTTATGAATATTATGAAGTTAGTTAAGCCTGTATCTCACTTTAATCTAGAAAAGAGTATCTGAGAACCACTTTTGAAAAGCTGAAATGGGCCTGACACATCGGCTCATACCTGTAATCCCAGCACTTTGAGAGGCCAAGACGAGAGGATCACTCGAGCACAGGAGTTTGAAACCAGCCTGGTTTCAACATGGTGGGCAACATGGTGAAACCCTGTCTTTATAAAAAATACAGAACTTAGCCAGGCATAGTGGCACATGCCTGTGTTCCCTGCTACTCTGGAGGCTAAGGTGGGAGGATCACCTGAGCCCAGGAGGTCTAGGCAGCAGTGAGTTATGACTGCCTGTGAGTAATCACTGCGCTCCAGCATGGGCAACATAGGAAGACCCTATCTCTTAAAATGATTTTTTTAGTCAGGTGTGGTGGCTAACACCTGTAATCCCAGCACTTTGGGAGGTCGAGGTGGGTGGATCAAGACCAGCCTGGCCAACATGGTGAAACCCCTTCTCTACTAAAAATACAAAAATTATCCAGGTGTGGTGGCATGTGCCTGTAGTCCCAGCTACCCGGGAGGCTGAGGTAGGAGAATTGCTCGAACCTGGGAGGCAGAGGTTGTAGTGAGCTGAGATCACACCACTGCACTCCAGCCTGGTCAACACAGTGAGACTCTGTCTCAAAAAAAAAAAAATTTTTTTTTTAAAGAGAGAGAAAAAAAATTCAGGTAATGGAAGAAGGAAATATAATTCATACTAATGTATTTTATTATGTCATTATAAAACCTTTTGAATTTTTAAAAAAATTTATGCCTGTAAAGGAAAAAACAAGTGACGAAATTGGTCTCTAATTCTTAAAGACAGAGAGAGATCAAATTTGTATTTTCCTAAGTTTCAGTATTGGAGCTTAGGAGTGAGACACATCATATTGATATATACATTTTAATACCTACTGTAAATGTACCTAAGAACCTACTCAGGCTCAAATACTGTTTTTACCCATGAAATTTTTATATCAATATGTAGATTACCAACTCTACTGAAAGCCAATACATTATTTAAGCTGCAAGCTATTGTGGAATCTGAGATACTAAGTTCAAGTTACTTTCAAAACCAAAATATGATATCTGTTTCTCAGGTAACTTTTTCTTAAACCTTTATTCTGCTTGAAGAGGCAGACCAGATGACAAGTGGTTTTAAAAATAGACTAGGTTGCCCTATATGGAAGTTGGGAAAACTCTCATCTTTTGTTTGAAAAATTATTCAATTAAGCGCATGAATAGTGGGAGCATAGAGACATCTAGGGAAGAGTTCTGTGCTTTCTAGAGTCAAATTGGTGTTAAAATACAGTAATATTAATTGCCTCAGGAAGCACCAATGTGGGTGACCAACTTCCCACTGGGCAGCTGTCAGTGGTGCCTTGGCGACGGACTGGGGTGAAATACACCAACAATGAGGCCTATTTTGATGTGATTGAAGAGATTGATGCCATTATTGATAAATCAGGTAGGTGCTTTTAATATGTTCTCAGAAATATGAAAATAGGAAGGGACCTCTTTCATATAATGCTTGTAGTTTCAGAATTAATCCCCATTCAAGGTTATTCACTTTAATTAGGTGCCTACTTTGTGTCGGGCACTGTGCTGGGTACTGGAAGTGGACTTTAATATTACGATGCAGACCAGGGTTTATTTCATACATTTACTTGCTTTATTGGTCTTAACCTCTTGAATGAAAAAGAGAAGTAACAGGCCAGATGCAGTGATTCATGCTTGTAATCCCAGCACTTTGGGAAGCCAAGGTGGGAAGATTGCTTGAGCCCAGGAGTTCAAGACCAGCCTGAGCAACATAGTGAGACACTGAGCAACATAGTGAGACCCCGTCTCTACCAAAAGTGAAAAAAATTAGCTGAGCATAGTGGTGCGTGCCTGTATTCCCAGCTTTGCGTGGGGCTGAGTTGGGAGGATTGCTTGAGCCTGGGAAGTTGAGGTTGCAGTAAGCCCTGATCATGCCACTGCACTCTAGCCTGGTCAACAGCAAGATCCTGTCTCCAAAAAAAAAAAAAAAAAGTAAAAAATTAATTTCTTATTGATTAGATTTCCTTCTTGAAAGTATTTGACTCCCAGTTCTGATGGCAGAACTAAAGTTGTAATCACAAAATTCAGGGAGCCTTCTTTTTTATGTGTTCTGAATTAGGGAAATATGACTAGAAATCCTAGAGCGTTAGAATTTGTAAAAGTCAGTGCTGGTGGTATGCACCTATAGTTTCAACTATTGGGAGGCTGAGGTGGGAGGATCACTTAACCCCGGTATTTGGAGACTGCAGTGAGCTATGATTATACCTGTGAATAAGAATTGCACTCTAGCCTGGACAACATAGTGAGACCCTGTCTTTAGTTTAAAAAGAAAAAGGGCTGGGTGCGGTGGCTCATGCCTGTAATCCCAGCACTTTGGGAGGCCAAGGCAGGCAGATCACAAGGTAAGGAGTTCAAGACTAGCCTGACCAACATGGTGAAACCCCGTCTCTACTAAAAATACAAAAATTAGCCAGGCATGGTGGCTTGCACCTGTAATCTCAGCTACTCAGGAGGCTGAGGCAGGAGAATTGCTTGACCCTGGGAGGTGGAGGTTGCAGTGAGCCGAGATTGTGCCACTGCACTCCATCTCAAAAAAAAAAATTTTTTTTTGTAAAAAGTTCTCTTCACGTTAGTGAACTTACTCATTCAACATATGTTTATTGAAAACTTGCATCATAACACAGTGCTAGATAGTGGGCACTTGGTAATAAGTAAGAGATAGTCTGTGGCTGCAGAAAGCTTAGTTAAATCTAGCGAGGGAGAAAGGAAGTTAAAAGGTGGAGCATATGAGAGGTACCCACCCCTGAACAAAGCACAACAGAGACATGGGAGTGTTTATGCTTCATCGGTGTGAAATGAAGTTATTAAGATGTGTGGATTTGGGAGCAAATTATGCACAAACATCACAATATTGAGCAAAGAATCAGATGTATAAGATTATAGACAGTGGGATTACACGTATATGAAGTTTGAAAACAGATGCAGTTTAGTCTAAGGTAATAGAAGTCAGAATTCTGGGGATGTGAATTACCTGGGATGGTAAGAGGGAGTGCTTGGATGCTGAAAATGTTTCTTGCTGTAGCCAGTATTTGCATAAATCTGTATATATTTAAATCATTGAGCTGTACACTTTAAGATTTTTACATTTTACTGTTTTATCTCAATGAAAAGTAAAATATATATGGCCAGATCAGGAAGAACCTTGCCTGACACTTTAAGGAGGGCAGTTGTGAGTGACTGAAGAGTTTTAAGTTGGGGAGTGACTTGGTGAGACTGGTAGTTTAGAGTAGTTAGTCCGACTGTCGTGTGAAGAATGGCCTGAAGTGGGGCAGGCGTGAAGGCAGGGAGCAGTTAGGAGGCTGCTGCTGAAGTCCAGGCCCAAAGCATAGATGTCCATAGTGCAGTAAGGACAGAGAGGAATGCACAGACCAGAGAGAGGTGAGTCCTAGAAAAGAGAGGAGCTGATCATTGACTGCATATGGGCGGAGGAAGTGGACATCATCAGGGATGCGTCTGTGTTTCTGGCTTAGGCAGCAGGATAGATGGTGCTATCTCACACAGATGTGGAAATGGGAGCAACGGGTCCAGGGCATGAGAGAATGGACTCACTTCTGACATGTGCCTCAGTGACATCCAAGTGGAGATATCCGTTAGGCAGGAATGGGGCTGAACTTGAAAAGGAATAGGTAATAATAGGCCATAAATGAACATTGAAGCCTTGGGAAGTAGGCGAGTGTATAAGTTTAAAGAAAATAGACGTTCAGAACTGAAAAAGCATCTAAGGGACATGCAAAGAAAGAGAACCTGCTGAAGACATTGAGGAAGAGGAGCTGGGAAAATAGGAGGATGCCGGGAGAGGTTAGGAGGGAGGGCGGAAGTGATAGACAGTGACACATGCCACAGAGAGGCCCTGTAGGATAGAGACCGGAAGTGACCACTCACTTTAGCAGCAGAGCTCATTGGCGATCTTAGGGAGAACAGTTTCTGATAGGAAATTTTCTCGACCGTTGGCTGAAAGAATGATGCTCTGTTTAATTCTAATACTAGACTGAAAACTCCTTTTGGTTAAGAACTACCTCATTAATCTTTTTATCACCATTACCTCATCATAGTGTCTCATACTTGATATGCAGTTGATAAGTGTTCAGAATGATGGATAGATGGATTGTATAAATGAATTGGATGGTTAGACAGAAGGAAAGAAAGGGAGAGAGAGGAAGGGGAAGGAAAGAGGAAAAGAAGGAGGGATGAAGTAAGTTTGTTGAGAAGGACAGAGAAGTATTCAATAATCTGTGCTCTTTTTGTCTTATTCCTGTCTCAGGCTCCACAATTACTGCTGAGATCCAGGGGGTGATTGATGCCTGTGTCAAGCTGACTGGCATGCCAGACCTTACACTTTCCTTCATGGTAAAATCCCGGGCCAGAGATTGAGTTCTTGGGATGAGAAATGAAATGCTGCTGGAAAGACAGAGTAGTGGGAATGGAATAGAACAAGAAGAAATAATTAGGACAGCCATGAAGCTTGTATCAGGCTTGAATTTTCTAGAAGTTACTGCATGATTTCTGTGTGTGTGTGTGTGGTGTGTTTTAATTTAAAAAACAGCATTTAAATTGCTTTCCTGAAAGCACTGTGGGTGTTTGATTCCCACTTCTTGCTTCTCCTCTCCTGGTGACTATAGAACCCTAGGTTGTTGGATGATGTCAGCTTCCATCCTTGTGTTCGTTTCAAGCGCTGGGAATCTGAGCGCATCCTCTCCTTCATCCCTCCTGATGGAAACTTCCGCCTGCTCTCTTACCATGTCAGTGCACAGAAGTAAGCAGCTCTTATAATTAAGAATGGAATCTGTGTATGTATGTGTATGTGGAAACTGTATCTGTAGTGATTAAGAACTCAGGCTCTAGAGTTACCGGGGTTCACATTCCAGCTTCTGTGGTTACTAATTGGGTAACCTCAGGTAAGTTGCTTAACCTCTCTGTATCTGTTTTCTCATCTGTAAACTGAAAATAATAAAGTGCTCTGTTCTGAGGATTGAATAAGAGAATCTGAATAGTGCTTAACACAAAGAAGTGCTCATTAAGTTTGCTGTTATTTTTGTTGTTGTCACCTGTCTAAACAAGAACATTATTTTTTCAAATCAGAATCTGATTGTGTTCTGATCTGAGAAACATTATTTTCTCAAATCAGAATCTGCTGTGTTCAATACTCCTCGTCTAAAAGAAGCATTAAATTATGCTGTGAAAAAGCAGAAAATGTAGTGATTTTTGGTCTTGAACATTCTCTTTAATTTGGAATCTAAAGGGTTTTGGAAGCAGTGTTGTATAGCATAAGGTATACAGACAGAAGAGAGTCAGGAGACCCCAGAGCCACTGGTCCCTTCTCATGGAATAAATCATTTGGGAACATATCTGAGTGTTTGAGGTCAGAGCCTCTGGAGTCACACTCCCTGGACTTAAACCCCATCTTCAGTACTTAGAACCTTGGGCAAAATGTTTAAGGACATCAGTATTCATCTATAAAATCAGTACCTACTGCATAGTTACAGTAGCAGTATCTACTTCGTACTTATTGGGAGGATTAAACACAGTAGGGGTTAAATGGATAGAAACCATTTAGCGTAGTGACTGGCAGACAGGAAGTACTCAATAAATGTTAGGAACTGTTATTACTTCAGGATTATTCTGTGACTTCTCTCAATTCTTTTCTTCTGTCGAATCATGAGAGCCTAAATTACCTTACGGGATTTTTGTAAGGACCAGATGAGGTCAGATGAAAGCATCCTAAAAAAATGTATAGAGACAGGTGGATCACTTGAGCCCAAGAGTTCAAGATCAACATGGGCAACATGGCCAAACACGGTCTATACAGAAAAAAATATAAAGATTAGCTGGGTGTGGTGTTCTGTGCCTGTGGTTCCAGCTACTCAGGAGGCAGAGGTAGGAAGATCACTTGAGCCCGGTAGGCTGAGGCTGCAGTAAGCTATGATCGTGCCACTACACTCCAACTGGGTAACAGAGCCAGACCCTATCTCTCAAAAAAAAAAAAAAATTATAAAAGGTCCATGAGTTATGAATCTTATTCTCCGCAGTGCAAATGATGATTGGTCACATGTTACAATTTAAAAACAGACATAGTGACAATACATTTTTGTATATTATACCTTTCTCATAGTAGCGTACTCTTTGTTTATTCAGAGTCATCAGAAAAGTTAGCTTACTTACTAGACAGTATCTTAGCTTTTCAAAAAGAAAAAGTTAGATTACTGGGGTTTTTTTCTGTTTATTTTTTCAGATAAAAAGTAAGGACATAGTTAAGGGAGAAGAAGCTACCAACAGGGCAGAAAGAGCATCATGTGGAAGGAGGAAACACTGCCATTTTCCCAGTGCACAAATGAAATGGCTCTTTGTCTCTCATTTCCAGTCTGGTTGCAATCCCAGTATACGTCAAACATAACATCAGTTTCCGGGACAGTAGTTCCCTTGGACGCTTTGAAATAACGGTGGGACCCAAGCAGACGATGGGAAAGACCATTGAGGGAGTGACTGTCGCCAGCCAGATGCCCAAGGGGGTCCTGAACATGAGCCTCACTCCATCGCAGGGGACGCATACATTCGACCCAGTCACAAAGGTAGGAATGGGCAGAACGTCTTGAATTGCTGATGTTAAGCAGAAACCAGTCTGCAGGCTCTCTGCGTAGACTCTAGACCTTGTTTGGAAGGCGAGGTGAATCAAAGGGAACTTGTTTTCTCTTGTGAGATAACTTACAGTAACACGTAGAATTCTCAATGGAAAGATATCCAGAGGCAGCTTATAATGTTTTGAAAAGGTGCCCTGAGCTTAGATCTCAGCCACCTCAAATGCAGGATTCTGCCGTAACTGTTTTTTGGAAAGACCACTTCTCCATTTTTATTTTCTTTGAAGATGCTGTCTTGGGATGTAGGAAAAATAAATCCACAAAAGCTACCAAGTTTGAAGGGGACCATGAGTCTTCAGGCTGGAGCTTCCAAACCAGATGAAAACCCCACAATTAACCTGCAGTTTAAGATCCAGCAGCTGGCCATTTCTGGTAAGTGACCCAGAGCGCAAGAGGCTCCAAAGGGAACAAAAACGGCTTTCTCCCACATGGCGCAGACAGCAGGAAGCCACTCTGGGCTTCCTGTTTACAAGGTTTAGTTTCATTACCTGATATACAATCTTTAGTAACATCTTTTCTGGCACATTTCTGGGGAAAATTTACAATTCTCACTTTGAAGTTGACATAAGTGACCTGAATAAAAGTGCCTAAGACACACTGAGAAAGAAACAATATATTGATAGAAGTGTTCACCAGCCATTTCTGGATCATCCTAGGGTTGTTCATTTCAGGTTTCCAAGGTTTTCAGTATGAGAACGCATGTGTATTCTCAGCTATAACTGAAAAGAGTAATTTCCACTCTTCTAATTTCAGAAGACTTTTATGTTTGCTCTTATTTCTATTTTGGAACCACTGGGCCTCTCCAGGTCAGTTCGCTATCGTCTGTGCCAACTTTAGCACGATAGAAATCAGTTACCACTTTGGGGACATTAACTGTGTACCAGGCACTGTTTTAAGCTCTTTGCATATGTTTTCTCTTTTAATCCTTAGAACAACTCTGATGTGGAAAGGAGATGATTTTAGCTTTATATGAAGTTTCTGTTTTTCTCTGCAAACAGGCCTTATACAATTTAAGTGATTGAAATTCATTTAAGTTATAAACTCTTCCATCTTAAAACAATAAAGTTCTGTATGGTATAAAATATTTTTGGCTTAGGCTAGTGAATACTTAGGAAGCATTCATTTATTAATTCATTACTTTCGACGTTAATTCCTTTAGTTATAATTTACTTCACTATTCATTTGTTTTGTTATGAATTCATTTATTCCATCCAATAATTTGAGAAAAATCATGCAGTGGTCTAATATTTTCCTTATCCTCATTTCAGTCTGCACATCACTTTGTGGCCTTTCCACTTCAGGGACAGGTCTTCTCATAGGTAGCTTTTCTGTTGGAGCCTTTTTTTGCTGCCAGTGTCTGTCCCAAGACTGGAGAATCCATCTGCTCTGCATAAGTGGTTCCCTGTCACAGAGATACCCATCCCACTGACCTTGGTGTATTGAAGTGAATGGAAACAGTTATGGGACCTGCTCCTTTTGAATAATCCTCATGTCTTATTTTCCCTCTCTCCCTCCTTTCTAGGACTCAAGGTGAATCGTCTGGATATGTATGGAGAAAAGTACAAACCCTTTAAGGGCATAAAATACATGACCAAAGCGGGGAAGTTCCAAGTTCGAACCTGAAGGGATTATTTGCAGCGGGAATTGTCTTGCACACTTTTTCATTTCTTACTTGTCTAAAAGTAAAAAAGTATCAGCCTGTCTCCTAGGTCCGTCCCCTCCTGGACCCACCCTCTCCCTTTTTTCCTTAGCCTTCAGTGCCATGGAACTAATCGAGGGAGGAAAAGGTCACCAGGGAGAACTGGACAGAACTGAAACACAGCAACACCAGTTCTCAAGGACGAGGTGTGTGATGAGGGTAGGATGCTTGGTGCTTATGTAACCATTTTAAACATGGTTTCTATAGGAAAGACCAGCATTTGTTAGCTTGCTTGGCTTTAATTATCTAAAGCCAATGAAATACTTCTTTGTTAATTTTTTAAGGTAGAAAGATTAGAAAGAAAGACGGGAAGAAAATGAATGTTAGTCAAGGAAAGGCCAGTTAAGGGTCTGATCTATAAAGAAGAAGAAAGAGGAAATAGAAGTAAAGGAGTTATGAGGAGACACTTAAATGAAGGGTTGGCAAGAAGAGCAGTCAGACTCTACCTTAAGGAGGGATGGGAAGGAAAGAGTTGAGTTGGTTTCTTTCTGATTCCTCTACTCATATGTACAAAACACTTGTACTTCTGGAATCGAACTGGAAACTTCTTAAATTTGAGTCCACAATTGACATGCAAACCCCAGTGGAATCAGATTTTCCCTCGAAGACCATCATGGTATCGGACTAGTTTTCAGACACTGCCTGTTGCTGGCCATCAGCACTTGGTCTCTTATCTTCAGTGAGAAGGTGACCTGTCTTCTTCCCATGATGGCTGCCTAAAATGCCTCTTTTCTCACCTAGAGCAGTTCTACTCACTTCCTTTTGCAGAGTTCACCAGCCATTTTCCTGTTACCTGATCCTTCCACAAGATTTTTGAAAAGTAGGAGAGTTTCAGAGAAGCCAATCCCATAATCCCAGTGCAGCCAGGGTTTGTGTGTCCTCACAGTGGAGTAGAGGGGGCGGACTCATTTCCCATGAAGGTGGGCACAGCTGTGAGTGAGCTCATATCATCACTTGTCAGTTGCTGGACTGGTACCAGACCCTAACCTTCCCATTGGAAACTTTTCCATCTGTCGCCCTGGGAAAAGAGAAAGCTTACCGTCAAGGGTGTGGTTGATCCGTGAAGCTGCCTGGTAAAGTTATTTCCTCACAGTCTTGTTTTATACCCGATCATGTATTCATTAATATCTACCAGTCCCTCTTCATTCTAAGACAAAACATTTCCTCTAATCTCTGAATAAAATCAGTGCTGTAGGAAGAAGGACTGTTGATCATGGGTATAAGCAACCCAGTTTAAGAAACATGGCAACTAAAGGGATACCTTAGGCTTGCTTTCCCAGTGGGTCATTTTTGTCGTAGTTCAGTGTGTCTATTACTATTTAAATATTTATACAAAAGCCTTTTCATTTAATTATAGCTTAAGGAATGATACTGTGCTCTGCTTCGTGCGTGGAGAAAAAGGAAGACCCTAACTCTCTACACCCTAGAATTTTTCTCTAAATACTTGTGCAAAGTTTTTGCTAGTTTTATCTTCTGACTTTGGGACTAGTTTTGCTGCAGAGTTGTTTTGCTTTGGGATTTTCCTCTGGGATATACTGTGCTATACACACATCACTCCACAATTTGTCCTGGAGTGACATACACACACAACCACGGAAAAGGAAGCATCTCTGCCTGTGGATTCCCAAGTCCTTGGAAGCGCTTCTCCTGAGGGACCTACAGGATTCTAAGGTTTCCTGGGTCACAGAACAACTAATCTTGGTCCCTGAATATTTTTAGGTTTGTAAGTACAGCTGTTTTATTTTCTCTAGAACTCAGCCTGTTTCAAGGGAAGTACCTAAGAAGAAATAGAGTGTTTCTAGAGTAAGGAACCTTCAGGTGTAGGCACAGATGAAATGACTGTCCTGTCACGTGTGCAGCAGGCCGTGGAATGATGCGGGCATCACTGCCACCATCCCTGTGGTGTCAGCATAAGTGCAGGGTGTCTCCATCGAGCCGTTTGGTTCCATGTGTGTTTAACGTGCAGAAGTAGCTTCAATGTTTGAGTTTAATAAAGTTGAGTTTCACCAGTCCTGTATGTCCTCAGTGATTTGTTACCAGGACTAACAATAATGCTATGCCACTCACACCTTAGGAGAAGCAGTGAGTAAGGAACTCAGCAACTCCGGAGGATCTTGCTGCTTCTGTCCAGCCAGCAGACCTGAAGCATGTGTTTCGATTCCAGATTCTCTGGTCGCATCTGGAAGATAGCGGATGCTGATATTAATGTCATTTTTAGGGTTGTGAGAAGTAAGGTCCAGATCCATCTAGTTATTTTTCACCAGAGTGTAAAAGACAAAACCATTGAAGCTGCAGATGTTTAGTGCTTTCTCCATTCTCTTAACCTGCTTCCCTTGCCCTGTTGATTTAGGCGTGAAACAGGGTGTTGCAGCACTTGATGTCTTTATTCCAGGAGAGGCTTCTTAGAAGATAAGGCACTGGGAGCCAATTGTTATGCCACACCTGTAATGATTTTCTGTGAACACCTCATGACCGTGAAAAGACCTTAAAAGTCTCCCTCGAGTGTTCAGTGCCTCCTAGTGCCCCACCCCATCTTCCTCTCAGCCAGCGGTGACTGCCTCTTTGCCCCTGCTCCCTTGTTTCTGTGCCCCTGTGCTCTGACCCTGGTGGTGGGACGAGAAGTTGGTTGTATACATGTACTTTTATCTCTGGCCAGTAGGTGGGGACTCCATGTCATCAATACTCATTGTTTTAATGGTTAGAATTTTTTTTTTTTGAGACGAGTCTTGCACTCTTACCTGGGCTAGTGTCCAGTGGCATGATCTCCGCTCACTACAACCTCTGCCTCCCAGGTTCAAGTGACTCTCCTGCCTCAGCAATCTGAGTAGCTAGCATTACAGGTGTCCGCCACCATGCCCATCTAATTTATTATTATTATTTATTTTTAGTAGAGACGGGATTTCACTATATTGGTCAGGCTGGTCTCGAACTCCTGACCTCGTGATCCTCCCACCTCGGCCTCCCAAAGTGCTGGCATTACAGGCGTGAGCCACCATGCCTGGCCCATTGTTAGAATTTTTAAAAGGAAATTTGACCAGCCTGGCTAACATGGTGAAACTCATCTCTACTGAAAAATATAAAAATTAGCCAGGCGTGGTGGTGGGCATCTGTAATCCCAGCAACTCGGGAGGCTGGGGCAGGAGAATTGCTTGAACCTGGGAGTCAGGGAGTTGCAGTGAGCCAAGATCGCACCGCTGCACTCCAGTCTGGGCAAAAAGAGTGAGACTCCATCTCAAAATAAAATAAATAAAAGGAAATTTAATTTCAAACTCTTAAACGCCCTCCAAGATCCTAAGTACTGAGGATTGTATGAGTCTTTGGCTTTTGAAGTTAGGTGGAACCAAAAGTTCATACACTTTGATAAACAGACGGGACTGGGGCTCTGGGAGAGTACAGTGTCACCATCCGAGTTCCTCTAGGTCTTCAGTAAGAAGAGTTGCACAGGTACCTGGAGGTCTTTCTTGTTCTCCTGGACTGTTACCATCGATTTGTTTTATTAACCAGCTGGGAATAATGAGATGATATTTAATTTCCCCTGACACCCATTCCGGGTAATGATATGTTGTTCTTTGAGCGTGTTTTAGAATCTGCATCACTGGGCTGGGACTCTGCCCTGTCCCTCAGTCAGGAGCCTCTTCTGAGCAATTGTCTCCATCTAGTCTGTGGTTTCAAGACCGCGTGGGAGGAATGCTGGGGCCTTTTAACCTCGCATTTTCATTCCCAGGGCCTCACTGCCTCAGTTCATTTCACTGACCATGAAGAAGAGCTTGTTCTGCAAAGGGGAGGGGATGAAACCAGAATTTCTGCCAGGAATTCAGTGGCTGGGGGTTCCGTCTTACTGGCCCTCAGTGTTTTTCTTTTCTTTTCTTTTCTTTTTTTTCTTTTTTTTGAGACAGAGTCTTGCTCTGTTGCCCAGGCTGGAGTACAGTGACACAATCTCGGCTCACTGCAACCTCTGCCTTCCAGGCTCAAGTGATTCTCCTGCCTCAGTGTCCCGAGTAGCTGAGACCACAGGTGTGCACCACTACACTCGGCTAACTTATATTTTTAGTAGAGATGGGGTTTCACCATGTCTCAGGCTGGTCTTGAACTCCTGGCCTCAAGTGGTCCACCCACCTCGGATTCCTAAAGTGTCTGGATTACAGGCATGAGCCACCGTGCCAGGCCTCAAATGATGTTTTTCAGAAATGGCTGAGATACACATCCGTCTAAAAATTGTAGAATGTATAAGGGAGCAGTCTGTGACTTAAGTCTCTGTGACCTGCATTTATTTACTGGCCTGGGGGCTTCAACACTTCAGAGATGTCCCCCGTTGCCTCCCCCTACCCCAATCAAGCTCTTGGGCATTAAAGAATCTCTTTCTTGGCCAAGCGCAGTGGCTCACGCCTGTAATCCCAGCAATTTGGGAGGCTGAGACGGCGGATCACAAGGTCAAGAGATCAAGACCATCCTTGCCAACATGATGAAACCCTGTCTCTACTAAAAATACAAAAATTAGCTGGGCATGGTGGCACGCACCTGTAGTCTCAGCTATTTGGGAGGCTGAGGCAGGAGAATCACTTGAACCAGGGAGGTGGAGGTTGCAGTGAGCCAAGATTGTTCCGCTGCACTCCAGCCTGATGACAGCAAGACTCTGCCTCAAAAAAAAAAAAAAAAAAAAAAATCTCTTTCTTTTGTGAGTTTAAATGACTTTTCTTCCAAGACCCTCTAAACTGAGCAGCTCTGACAACCCCACTGGAGAAACGACCACCTTTCTCCTCTCTGAGGAGCTGTGTCAGCGTATTCCCAACAGCAGCATTGCAGCATCCGATTTATTCTTGGAACTAGGGTGTCAGCAAGAACTAAAGCTGCCAGCAGCAGCCAGTAATACGAGTTGCATCTTACAGATAGAAAGTAGTCTAAGAGAAGCAGAATGCAACATTACTTAGATAACATACTTGTGTGGACTGGTCTGGGGGTTAATTCTTTCTAATGAGCAGAAAATTAAGGCAGGATGGGAAACAGATGGTCCAAATACCAGCTTCTAGGCCAAACTAACAGTTGGGATATTGCTGTGTTAGCAAGGTCATGGTGAGGTTCTTCTTCCCTGTCCCCCAGCTTTCCTCTGCTGCTGTCTGCTCGCTCGCCAGTCACCCCCTGGTTAGGTTTCCTAGGCCATGCTTAGTTTCTCACTTCCCTGAGCAGAAATCTCCATAGCTCCTCATTGCCTACAGAATTGAGTCAAGTCCAAACTCAATTTGGTGTTCAGAGCCCCCACAATCTAAATTCCAGCCTATGTTCCTCTTCCTGATGTTCACTTCAAATGAGCTCAACTCCCCATTTCTCCCTGTACTCCCCTCTCTTGGCCCTGTAAATATTCAGACCTCTGTGGAGAGTGCCTTTTCCACACTGCACACTGTCCACATTTCACCCAGTTTGTAAAAGTCCTCCCCCACACTGCACCATTCAATTTTTTCCTTAAGATTCCCCAATTCCTCTTGCAACTGAATGCCATTACAAGTTTCTGCCCTTTTGTGGCCAGCTCCATTGTACCTTGGTACTTCTCTAAATGCCGTATCATCCCATCAGACCCAGCATCCCTGTCCCTCATTTTCCCTGTCTGGAGCGCCTAGCCCGTGCCTTGTATGTTACAAGTGTTGCGCATATGTTGAGTGAATGAAGCAGACATTCCAAATGATTTTAGAATGTGAACATGAATAAACAGTGGGATACAGCATCTATAACAAAACTATTCCACTCTGATTTGGAAAAACTGTGAAAAATATATCTGAATTTATTAAGTACAGTATAATACAGGGTTATGGCAACAGAAAGTAAAAACTAACATGGATTGCTATAAATATGCTGAAGCCTAGTTGTTCAAATAACACAATTCTCTCATTCTACTCTAAAGTTTATAAAGAAAAAAGATTTACACTTTACACTGTACACAAAAGGAATACCTTCCCAGAGCCAGCGAGTGGGGAAAGGGGAAGGAGACGTGATGTCAAGGGTGCTTTTGAGAAACATGACTGGCTGGCCAGCCCGCCCCGAATTTGAGGCCCTGCTGGGCTCTCGTGACTATAAATATACAGTTTCTTTCTAATGCAATCTGTCTTTCCTGAAAGATCTTGTTTTCCTGTTGAGACATGCTTTTATCTTTGCAGTCCTGTTTCCAAAGGTGCTCACGGTGACAGGTCAGGAGGTTGGGCTTTAGCTGAAAATGGTGGCATGCCCACTCTCTGCCCTGGGAGGAGGTATTCCTGGAGAGGTGAGTGTGCATTCATGTCTTCCCATCTGACAGAGTATCCTGAAATCAGAACAACTCCTGAAAACTTCCAAAATGGGAAGTATCTGGGAAAAATGCACTCTTCCCTCTCCTGGAGGCTCTGCTCCCACTTCTGCGGTGTGGTGGGTCTGGAGAAGTCTGTATGGAGAAGCACTCCACCTTTGCAGTGTCTTCTGAAGAAGAAGAGGAAGAGGTGGGGTCTCGTTTGCTTTTGAGAAGTCCAGTGTTCCCGGTCATGGTCGCATGTTGTCTTGAATCCAGTCTAGGTAGTTGGTAACCTTGGTGTACACACCCGGGACATCCTTCTGCCCACAGCCCAGGCCCCAGCTGATGATGCCCACCAAAGTCATGCGGCCATCCTTCGAACACACCAGGGGGCCTCCCGAATCGCCCTGCAAAGGAGATAGCAGGTTTGGCGTTTGCAAAAAAAGCA
Organism: Cacajao melanocephalus; assembly: GCA_963573385.1. Lineage (NCBI taxonomy): Eukaryota > Metazoa > Chordata > Mammalia > Primates > Pitheciidae > Cacajao > Cacajao melanocephalus. The sequence goes on along the minus strand of CAUYLG010053674.1, from coordinate 83,657 downwards.
GACTATCTGGGGAAAGTCAGGGTGTGTAGCATGAACATTGTATTCTTCAAAAGACAGCAAGCCCTTCAGTAATGTTCCATTCAACGTCATTTCATTATAACATTGATGAGAAAAACAAAACAAAAAAATCTATTTCTGTCTGGGGACACTGTCTGCCTGGGTTTTGTCCAGGTACTCCGGTTCCCTTCCACATCCCAAAGCTGTGCATGTTAGGCCAGCTGAGGATGTGTCTGCATGGGCCCAGTCTGAGTGAGTGTGGGTGAGTGTCAGTGGCTCTGCGATAGGATGGCGTCGTCTGTCCAGGACTGGTCCCGCCTTGCACCCTGAGCTGCCTGGTGGCTCTGGCCACCTCTACCCAAGACCCTGAACTGGAATAAGCAGATTGGAAAATGAATGAATGAACACAAAGTGTTGTAAAGTAAAAATCTGTCTAGTCTATGATAACTACACAAATGAATGACAATAAACCACGTGGTGTGCAGGCAGTCAGGAAGCCTGCCCTATTTGTGCTTTTTTTTTTTTGAGACAGTCTTGCTCTGCCACCAGATTGGAGTGCAGTGGTGCAATCTCAGCTCAGTGCAATCTCCGCCTCCCGGGTTGAAGTGATTCTCCTGCCTCAGCCTCCCGAGTAGCTGGGACTACAGGCACACGCCACCATGCCCAGCTAATTTTTCTATTTTTAGTAGAGACAGGGTTTCATCATGTTGGCCAGGCTGGCTCGATCTTTTGACCTTGTGACTCACCTGCCTTGGCCTCCCGAAGTGCTGGGATTACAGGCATGAGCCACTACGCTCAGCCTGTGATTGTTTTTGAACTTCATGGTAGTTGAGAGGTGTTCCTTGCCATTTTTGCTTTGCAAACATTTATTCCCTGAATTAACCCACCACTATTATGACCACCATCACTCACTTATTCTCCAAAAATTGGGTAAATAAATACCATGTCTGTCTTTATTAATCTTTCTTAAATATATGTATAGCTCACATTTCTTTCAACATTGAATATTAGAAGTGTTTTGGGTCTTTATTTAAAAGTTTGCTGATGTTTTTATGACTAGAAATATTGCCACAGGAATTTCACTTTTTTTTTTTTTTTGAGATGGAGTCTCACTCTGTCACCCACCCAGGCTGGATTGCAGTGGCGCGATCTCCGCTTGGAACCTCCGCCTCCCAGGTCCAAGCATTTCTTGTGCTTACCTGCATGCGCCACCACACCTGGCTAATTTTTGTGTTTTTATTAGACACAGGGTTTCACCATGTTGGCCAGGCTGGTATCGAACTCCTGACCTCAGGTGATCCACCTGCCTCAGCCTCTCAACATGCTGGGATTACAGGCATGAGCTACCTCGCCTGGCAAACTCTTGTCTATGTCAATTAGCTGATGGTAAAATTGGTTTTGTAATTAGCTGATGGTAAAAATCATTTCACTTACAGGTGCAGTTTCTAAGAACCTATTTTTTCCAGGCATGCTGTTAAGTGGAGGATTAGGCTGTATCTATTCTGGTAAAGTAAATTGTTCAAATGTTTCAGGCCTCAAAAACTCTGGCTTGGCTCCACCACTTATTAGCTGAGTGGCCTTAGACTATCCATGCTTTGGTTTTCTTATCTGTACCATAGAGATAATATTAATACTAACCATAGGGTGGTTATGGCATTCAGTAGAAGAATGCATAGAAAGCTTGGAGACAATGGAAGACATAAAACTCTTGGTAACTGTTAGCTGTTCTTATATTGAAATAAAGTGATTTTTTGTTTTCGTTTTTAACTAAGCATGCAGATAAATAATGGTTTCAGTTTGGTACAATCTTTTTGTTTTTGGACTGTGAGCTAGGTGGTACAGCTGAGGTTTCTGAAGAAACCATTCAAAAAGAAACCAAATACTGTCAGGGAATCAGAGGCGAAACCGCTGATATGGCTGCCTTGCAAGAACAAAGCCCGCCCATCCTTCAGCGCCAGAGCCTGGCCTTACTTCTCTTTGTATCTCTTCTACCCTCATCCCCTAAAGGACAGTCTGGCACGCTGCAGGCACTGAAATGTCTGAGGAAGAACAATTCCTTGGCTATGTGTGGCTCTTAATACCAGCAGGCTGGCCTGTCCTCCGGCACCCCAGTATCTGCTTAATCATGAAATATAAGTGCTAACTCTGTAAGGCTGCCACACAAAGGACCTCAAATAGTGTGCTTTCCCAGGGTATTAGGGCTGAACGTGAGGTTTGAAAACTTCTTTCTCACATCATCTAGATCCTGCTTCCCAGTAAGTGGCCTTTCTGCCTTCTCTACAAAGCAGACTCCAATTCTCTAGCACCAACAGAGGCAAACATTTCTTAATTGTGTGGCTCTCTCCATCCCTTCAGCAGTCAATCAATTCCTGGGCTGAAAGGAAATTTCCCGCACCGGTGGAGTTTCCTGTGCAGACCCTGGAGAAATTTCCTGCAGTTTAGAGTTCTTAGGTTTAGGTGACTTTGATCTTCCTCCAGTTGCTTTATTCTCTGAGGGCCTCATCTAGAATCCCCAGCGGTATCGCTAAGAGGAAGTCACTCCACTCTGGTAATAACTTTTTTCCTTGGTGAAGACCTGTTGTCCCAGGGGGATTTCCCCCAGGTTGTGCCCAGTGTGAGCATGCCACTCCTGGTTACCTGGCAGGCGTCGTGCAGGTTCGCCTGGGGCCCGCCGCTCCGAGTGTCTCCAGCACACAGCATGTTGTTGGTGACCGTTCTGTTAAATAAATGTTGTGATGTGCAGCGGCTGGATGGGTACAGTCTGACATGAGCCTCCTTTAGCCGCTCCGAATAGAAGGGAGAAGCTGAAAGGGGAGAACCATCATATGGTTTTAGGGAAACTTGTTTATAAACCTTTTAGAAAGAGAAAGTCAAATTTTCCGATAATAGCTAACATCAATCAAGGTTCAACATGTATTAGGTCGAATCCTATGACATTGCTGGCATTTTATTGTTTTGACCCACAAAAACAGCAGGATTCCGGGATCGAACCTGCAGCCTCTCTGTAGTGGCACTGCTGATGCTTCTGGCCAGGCAGGTCCCTGTTGTGGGGGAGGGCACAGCCCTGCATCCCTGGCTGCACTCACCGAAGGCCGGTGTCAACCCTTAGCCTGAGCTGTAACAACCAAAAATGTCTCCGGACCTCACCAAACGTTTCCTGGAGGGGCAAAACCACCCCGGCTGGCAACCATTCATTCAGTATTATCTCATTTAACACTCCTCATCTAATTAGGGAGCTAGTTCTGTCTCCACTTTTCCAATGCGGAAACTGAGGCAGGGAGCAGTTCCAAATAAAAATCCACATCCACGGTCGCACAGCACAGCAAGCGGGACTTGAAATCGCGTCTACACAACTTCAGCTTCCCAGAACCCACATGGTTGGTGACTGTACTCTACTTCCTACTCAGAACCTTCCCGACACCTGCAGCACTTCGAGGCCCTCATGCTGCTACGCCCTCTCCTGGCCTGCAGTGTCCCTGGGAGGCGGGGACAATGAAGACGGGCCCCCATGGCACCGGGAGACGGTGCCCACGTCAGTGCCTGACCGGGGGCTGCAACCGCGCTCTCCTGACCCCATTTTCCTCTGGTCAACCGAAGCCTCCCCTGCTGTCCCACAGACAGGATAGGGCCGAGACTTCCTCCCACTTACTGGCCTCATGCTTGCCGTAGCCAGACAGCTCACACTCCGTCCAGTCGGGCAGCTGCAGGTCGGCCGCCGGGAGGCACACGGTGCGGACCACGTTGCTCTCCTGGGCACAGTGGGACGAATCCGACTTCAGCTGCAGCAGTGCTGGGAGGGAGAGAGGAGGAGTGAGCTGGTGTGAGGGCTGCGGCCCGTGGGAGGGGAGGAACACGAAAGAGGGGCAGGGGCTGGAGGAGGAGGCCCTTGTGTGCAACCACAGGTGAGTGCACGTGGGTGTGCTGTGTGATCTGGAGTGTGAACTGGAGCCGGGAATGACGACCTCTTACCAATGTCATTGTCATAAGTGTCATCATCGAAATCCTTATGGACAATGTATTTTTCTACTTCAAATTTCTGCTCCTCCTCACCAGGGACCACCCGGTATGTTCTGCCCAAGATCACCGTCAGGTGGTGGGGTGGAAACCTGGTAGAGAAACAGCCTTAGAATGCTATTTTTGCTGTGGGATTTCCCCTAAAGGACTTGATTTCTAGGCCTTAGAGGGTGGAAAACCCCGCCGGGTTCCTGAGCTCTTACTTCTCCTGGAAGCAGTGGGCGGCGGAGAGAATCCAGCAGGAGCTGATGAGGATGCCCCCGCACAGGAACCGCTCTCCCGGCGACCTCCTGTGCTTGGCGAAGATGGCAGCCTGCCAGGGGTGGGAGGCAATGTCGGCAAAGAGCCCTCCTTTGATGCGGAGCTGAGGCTGGTTGTACTGTCTCAGGCCGCAGGTGGCTGGGGAGGAAGCACAAGGACGCCATCAGACTCTCAGGCTTCCTGCACGTGTGTAGGTACAATGATGGGGCCATCTGCGTGGCCGTAAAACCACAACTTTCACTTGTTGGGATCAGCCTGCCAAGTGTTGTCCGTACGTTCTCTTTAATTCCCACAGCGATGAGTTTCAGGAGGCAGAGTCATTTTTGCCCAAGGATGCAATGGCATCTGGGTTAGTTCCCAAGTCTGTTCGACTCCAAAACTGGGGATCTGCCATCCTTCATTCCTTCTAATGTTTTCCTACAGCCATTTCCTTGCCTAAGAAATAAAGGATGGCAGCTTCCTTCTGGGGAATGGCTACTCATTTCTTTTCCATCTGCCCAACCTTACCCATGCTTCAAGGCCCAGGTGCAATCCTGCCCCCTCGCAAAGCTTTCGTGATGTCCCCACCTGCTCAGCTCTGAGGAGCTTAGGGACACGGACCACTGAGGACTCACATTAATGGCTTTGGGTGTGAGTTAGCTGGTGATCTGTGTCTCATCTTCCCAGTTAGACTTCTGTTCCTTGGGGAACATTTTGCCTGATCTGTGTGTTCATGGGAGCTGATTAATAACCTACTGTCTGGCCATTTCCAAACTGAAGTTTCATTTTTTAGCAACACGCACCAACTTGAATCTCCTGTCTCTCACCCACATCCTGAGCCCAGCTCCCTTGTGTGAAATGGGGTCAGCAGGAAACATGGAAGAGCTTACAGTGGAAGTGCAAGCCTTGGAGTCAGAGGACGTGAGGGCAGGCCCTGGCTTCACCACCCGGTGCCCAGTAAGCTTGGGCAGGCCACCTGGCGTCTGGGAGACTGTTTCCTACTCAGTAAACTGGAGGTGGGAAGACCACCTCCACCATGCTATTGGGCGAATATGGTGCAGGCATTTTATCATGCAAGGAGCCATGCCTCTGAGGCCACCCGCTCATTCACCACCACCCTCAGCATCGCCGATAGATGCGTCTAGAGAGAGCCGAGTAGAGCCTACTGACTTCTCAGCGAGGTTGCAGTGTTCTTTTCTTTCTTCTCGCCCCTCCCCACTACTCCCATGCATGGGACACGGACACCTGCCCACCCACCGTGGCTTCAGTCATGGAAGCCCCCACCCCACCAAGCCTGGAAGTCTGGTAGGCACACAGTCGGCACCAGACAGCCACGAAGGCCTAGAAAGTGGTGAGGAGACAGCCAAGAAGGGAGACCAGGTGCAAAGAGGTGGCCGGGGCCCGGCTCTTACAGCATGAGGGCATATCACAGTACTCCCACGTCAGCCTGCGGTTCTTCATCACGTGGCACCAGGGCTTGGCGTCCCCATCAGGATTCCTAAATGATAAGAGAATTTAAGGTTTCATTTTTATCCTCTTATTTTTTGTTTTTTGTAGAGATGGGGTCTTGCCATGTTGCCCAGGCTGGTCTTGAACTCCTGGGCTCAAGCAATCCTCCTGCCTCAGCCTCCCAAAGTGCTGGGATTACGGGCATGTGCCATCATACCAGGCCAGGAGTTTAAGGTTTTCAATCCCATTTTCAGTCACATCACAGGCCATGGAAGAGTGGAAGGAGCCTCGGTAAACCAGTGAAAACCACTGAGCTGGGAGGAAGGACGCCGAGCTCAACTTGACTCTGTAGCGCACCCCTACCCTAGGAGAACAGCTCTGCAACTTTGTTATTCAACCAGTAATCTAGAGTGCTAATCTCATAGGGTTGGTGGACAGAACTGTGAGCTCTTCTGCTATGGAACTCTCACAAATCACTAGAATAAAGATGTGATGAGAACAGATGAGGACTGAATGGTCACAGGCCAGGACCCTTAACTTGGGATTTGGGTTGGAAAACTGGCACGCCTTGCTTTTCACAATAAGTGTTTTTCTAGCAAGTGAAGAAGCTGGACTAGGTAACATCCATGGGTGTGTCCCATGCACTGGGTCTGTCGTGTAACTTGAGGTATGGACTCTTCCCCCATCTCACGCCCTAATCCCGCTTTCTGCCAAGCCCTGAACCCCTTGCCCTTGTGCTACCTACCGGCAGAAATTATGTTTGCCCAGGCCCAGTGCCTGGGCATTGGGGTTGTGTGCCGTGTAAACCTTGTCTATCAGGATCACAGAATTCCACGGGAGGCAGGAGGCACCCGACGTGGTGAGGCTGTGGGTGCCACGGTAGGCTAACCCTTTCCCAAAGTAGCAGTCACTATTTTCTCCTGGAAGAAATGAATTCTCAAACTGAAACAAAAACAAATTCTGAAGCAGGCAAGTCGGGGCTGGGGCTTGAAGTGGAGCAGCCAGCCAGGGAAGCTGCAGGCTGCTAGCCCAGTACTGAGAAAAGTGTAACACCTCACACTTCCCCTTTTCTTGCCCAGGCTGGAGTGCAATGCACGATCCCGGCTCACTGCAACCTCCACCTCATGGGTTCAAGCGATTCTCCTGCCTCAGCCTCCCGAGTAGCTGGGATTACAGGCATGCACCACCACGATCAGCTAATTTTGTATTTTTAGTTGCAATGGGGTTTCACCATGTTGATCAGGCTGGTCTTGAATTCCCAACCTCATGTGATCCACCCACCTTGGCCTCCCAAAGTGCTGAGATTACAGGTGTGAGCCACCACACCCAGCCTTTTTCCCCTTCTTTGAGTCCTTTTAATAGAGACGGCAAGGGGGTTTCATCTCCACTGGAAGTGGCTCTCTAGATCACTCGCTGTGTTGAGAGAGAGTCAGGGGCATCTTCAGGTTCAGCAGGAAGGCTGCTACGCTCCGTGAGTGGGGACTGTTTCTGGAGCTGCTCTGAAAGCTGTTAGGGATTTCTCTGTGTAGACTTGACAGGCTGCAGTGAACCAAAGTGCTTCGGTGGGGTTAGGGTAGGGGTTATTTCTCAGATTGTGTCTGCCAGTATCTTGAGGATCTGATAATGGGCTGAGGAAGGAGGAGGGTATGAGCCGTAGAGTGCTGCCTGTTTTCATCTACTTCTCCCATTTCCCCATTGTTTTCTCCCCATCTGAAACTGACAAAGCCTACCTCTATACATAAACACCATAAATGGAAGGGATTTTCAAGATTATCTAGCTCTGCGAGACCTCATTTAGACCAGACCATGGGTGATGGGGAGGATGCTTTAGAGTGACCGTAAATACTATGTTTACTCGGAGTCACAGGCATCACCTGCAGACCCATGAGCTTAATGCACATAGCTGCTGCATGTTTATATATATATATATATATATATACACACACATATATATAATACATATACATAGAAATAATATATATATAAATTTAATATATATGCATAACATATACATATATATATACACACACACATATTTATGTATTTATTTTGAGATAGGATTTCCCTGTCACCCAGGTTGGAGTGCAGTGGCACAATCATTGCTTACCGAAGCCTCAACCTCCTAGGCTCAAGCTGTCCTCCCACCTCAGCCTCCCAAGCAGCTGGGATCATAGGCACATGCCACCATACCTGGCTAATTTTTGTATCTTTCATAGAGATGGAGTCTCTCTTTGTTGCCCAGGCTGGTCTCAAACTCCTGGGCTCAAGCAGTTCTCCCACCTCAGTCTCCCAGAGTACTGGGATTACAGACATGAGCCACTGCACCTGGCCCTATATGTGTTTAGAACTTTAAAAAGTATCTTTCACGGTGCTGTGATAAACAATGTAATGATTTGTAAAAGTACCACTGAATCCATAGTGCCTTTTTGTAACTTCTTAGCATTTTTTTCTTTTCTTTTTTTTTTGAAATAGTTTTTTGTTCTATCACCCAGGCTGGAGTGCAGTGGCGTGGCCTCGGCTCACTGCAACCTCTGCTCCATTCAGGTGATTCTCCTGCCTCAGCCTCCTGAGTAGCTGGGACTACAGGTGCCCACCAACATGCCCAGCTAATTTTTCTATTTTTAGTAGAGATGGGATTTCCCCATGTTGGCCAGGCTGGTCTCGAACTCCTGACCTCAGGTGATCCGCTTGCCTCAGCCTCCCAAAGTGCTGGGATTCCAGGCATAAGCCACCGCACCTGGCCTTGTAACTTAATATATTTTTTTCAATCTGGGAAGTTTTTTCTTTTCATTAAAAGGTTTGAGAGGCAGTGAAAGAGAGAAAGGCCCATTCACCCATTAATCAAAAAAGGGAGAATCTCCATTTATTCTCAAAAGGACTGAAAACCACTGATTCCACCCCATCCTCTCCTCCACAGAGGAGGAAACTGAGGGTCAGAAGGCGAGGAGATCATCTCCAGGTCAGACAACCAGTCAGAGGCCAAGCAGAGGCACAGACCTAAGTCCTGCCTTTCTTCCCTCTGCAACCAAAATGACTGACTCCTGGCCTCCCCCTTCACCCCTCAGATGCAAGAGGGCTGTCAGCCTGTCCTCCCAGACCCTTCTTCCCCAGGGACACTCAGGGGAAGGTGGGGTGGCTGCTGCTTACCCTTGGAGCAGGCAGGAGTGCTGCAGAATTCCGAGCTGTACTTCCCTGCCTTGAAGACGTAGCACCAAGGCTTTGAGTCTCTGTCTGGGTTTCTGAAAAATCAGCCCCAGGAGGGCCAGGGTAGGTCAATGGTGAAGCCTCTCGTCTGGAACCCAAGGACCCTTGTATCCTCTTCTGGGGGAATGGGGAGTGCTTTTTTTTTTTTTTTTTTGAGACAAAGTCTCGCTCTGTCTCCCAGGCTGGAGTGCAATGGCACAATCTCGATCTCAGCTCACTGCAATCTCTACCTCCTAGGTTCAGGCAATGCTCCGGGTTCAGCCTCTGGAGTGGCTGGGATTACAGGTACCCCCACCAGGCCCAGCTAATTTTTGTATTTTTAGTAGAGACAGGGTTTCACCATGTTGGCCAGGCTGGTCTCGAATTCCTGTCCTCAGGTGATCTGCCCACCTTGGCCTCCCAAAGTGCTGAGATTACAGGCGTGAGCCACCATGCCTGGGCGGGAGTGAATTTTTGGTTGTACACTGGTAGTTGTATCATGTTAGGCAGGAGTATGACTTCATTACTATGTTTACTTGGAGGTGGTGTGGTTTAAGGAGATGCCCGTGGGTGCCGAGTTGACAAGGTGTGGAATGGCACAGTCTTATGTGTCAGCTTGGCCAGGCTGTGACACCAGTTCATTAATCAAACATTCATCTAGGAGCTGTGAAAGTGTTTTATAGATGTGTTTAACACCTACAGCCAGTTGACTTTAGAAAAGGAAATTGTCCTAGATAATGCAGTTGGGCCTCATCCAATCACTTAAAGGCCTTAAGAGCAAATATGACGTTTCCTGAATAAGAAATTCTGCCTTAAGACAGCAGCCTCAGCTCCTGCCTGTGTTTCCAGCCTGGCTGACCTATACATGTCAGACTTGCCAGCCCCTATGATCCCGTCAGCCAGTTCCATAACATAAATGTCTTTTTATCTAGTGTGAAAGAAAAATAAAGCTCGGGATCCCAACATCACTAAGCCAAAGGAAATGTCAGGCTGGGAACTGAGCCAGGCAAACCCGCCTCCTATTTTCTTTCTCAATAAGATAGCTACAAAGATTTTTTTTTAAATTCCCTACAAGGAAATTCCTTGCGGACCTGAAGATCTTTACCCTAAAACAGTTCTGTTGAATTTCACCCTGGCGATGTAAAGGGACAACTTTTCTTCCCAGGTGCGGGACAGAAAGTCATCCCTGTCCCACCTGAGACCAATGCATATCTGATTGCTTCCTCTGACCTCTCGTTTACGTAAAAATGCAGATCAACTGAGCCAGACTGAATTGTGTGTTCAGTGAAAAGCTCATCAAGGACTCAGAATGCAGCCTTTGGTCTCTTATCTACCTATGACCTGGAAGCCCCTGCTTTGAGCAGTCCCACCTTTCCAGACCAAACCCACGTACATCTTACACATGTTGATTGTCGTCTCATGACTACCTAAAATGTGTAAAAGCAAGCTGCGCCCTGACTGCCTTGGGCACGTGTCTTCAGGACCTTCTGAGGCTGTGTCCCTGGCATGTCCTTAACCTCGGCAAAATCAACTTTCTAAATTGATTGAGACCTGTCTCAGATACTTTGGGTTCACATACACTCTCACTCTCTCTCTCTCTCTCTCTCTATCACCTGTCTATCATCTATCTATCATCTATTTATCTATCTAATCTACCATCTATCCATCAATCATCTATCATCTGTCAATCTATCATCTATCACCTATCATCTAACCATCTATCTTCTATTTATTATCCATCCATCTATCTATCCATCTATCCATCCATCCATCCTGTATTGGTTCTGTTTCTTGGGAGAACCCTGATGGCTCTGATAGAATCTTTCCCCAGCCATAGCAGCTTCTCACCAGGGAAACCCTCCCCAGGGACATGCCTTACCTGCAGTAGTTGTGGTTCCCCAGGCCCAGCCTGACGGCGTCCGGCCTCCGCCCGCTGTAGGGTTTCTGGGCCAGCACGCTGCTGTTCCAGTTGGTGCACTCAGCGCCGCTCTCCGCCGTGCTCCACGTGCCCCTGTAGCTGATGCCCTCATCCTCATAGCATGTGGCCTTGGTATCTGACAGAGAGCAGGGCACAGATGCTTCACATGGGAATCCCTTTCATTCAGCCCTCAGGGGGCTTCCCCTCTGCCCTGTCATCCCCCAGGCCTGATGTAGGCTGGCTTGGAAGCCACAGGCTGGTGGCAGGGGTGCCAGCCTGGTTCCAGGGTCACACCCGGGCTCTACCTGCTGCCGACCCACGTCAGAAGCGCCTTCCCTGTCCCTGGCCCACATCCTGGCCCTGCCATCGCACCCTGCCTTTCCTTCCTGGGGGACTGCAGAGGTAGCATTTCAGACCCTCTCACATGCTCCCACCTACTCACCAATTTCACATCGCTTCCCAGTAAATCCTTCGGGGCACTGGCACACGAAATCTGAGAAGTACAGGGCCTGCCGGCAGGTGCCCCCATTAAAACACCTTGGCTCGCTGCAACCTGTCAAGTATAGACAAGGAAGCCCTAATGACAGCCTCCCTCTGTGCGTGCGGGCCATGGTTCCAGGAGCCCCTTCCACATGATCCTCACACACTCAAGTCCCGTAGCGCGGAACACGCGTATACCAGTTCCATATCCTGCAAATACTGTTTTCATCCTGCCTTTGGTTGAAAAAATTCATACAGAAGTGGACCCTGCAGGTCAGACAAGTGCTGTTCAAGGGTCCACTGTACCCTCGAAGCAGCTCCAAGGATGATGTGAGTTAAAGTGTTGAGCGTGTGCTCTATGTGCCAGGCACTGTTGGACAGTCTACAAAAATCAGCTCATTTAATCCTCACAGTAAACCATGAAGTGTGCACTATTGTTCCTGCCACTTTACAGATGAGGAAACCTCGGCAAGTGGGCATTTGCCCAAGGTCACTCGGTCTCACTCCCTTTTCTGCTCGTCCCTTCACCTCCACCTAAGGCCGAACAGGCCTGGAAGCTCCTTTTGAAGATCTGAACTTGCCGGGGACCATGGAAGACAGGGTTCGGGCTCCTGAGACTAGACCCCTAAACACGAACATTGGCTTAAAGTCCATTCATACTGGGCTTTTTTTTGTTTTTGTTTTTCTTTGTTTGTGTTGTTTTGTTTTAGAGATGGGGGCTTGCTCTGTCGCCTAGGCTGAAGTGCAGTGGCACAATCATAGCTTACCGCAGCCTCCAACTCCTGAACTCAAGTGATCCTTCTGCCTCAGCCTCCCAAGTAGCTGGGACTACAGGTGAGCCCCATCAGGACTGGCTAATTTTTTATTTTTTGTAGAGACAGGGGACTTGCTCTGTTGCCCAGATTGGTCTTGAACTCCTGGGCTCCAGGAGTCCTCTCATCCTGACCTCCTAAAATGCTGGGATCACAGGCACGCGCCACCTCCCAGCGTCAGTACATACTTTTGATGGGCACCGAGTGGCACTGTGCCCTGCCGCTGTTGCACCAGCAATATTCCACCCGGTTGTTTCTGATCATGGGGCGCAGCCATGACTCGTGCTGCTGGTATATCATCTGCGTTTTCTCATCTCTGCAGAGCACTGTGAGAAAAGACAGGCCGGCCTCATCAGAGTATGACTCAAAATGAAATGACTCACCGCCCCTGCACCTACTGGGAAAACTCCCTCACTTGCTTTCCATAGACACCATTGCATACTACTTTTTTGAAGAGACACAACTGGAAGATAACAAGATAATGAATACCGCTCAGGCGCTGTGGCTCATGCCTGTAATCCCAGCACTTTGGGAGGCTGAGGCCAGTAGATCACTTGAGGTCAGCAGTTCAAGACCAGCCTGATCAACATGGTGAAACCCCATCTCTACTAAAAATACAAAAATTAGCCAGGCTTGGTGGCAGGTGCCTGTAATCCCACCTACTCTGGAGGCTGTAGCTGGAGAATCGCTTGAACCCAGGAGGTAGAGGTCGCAGTGAGCCGAGATCGCACCAGTGCACTCCAGCCTGGGCGACAGGGCAAGACTCTGTCTCAAAATAAAATAAAATAAATGTGCATTTCTTTTCTGAGTGTCATTGAGTATCTTCTCATATGATTTATTTATTTATTTTTATTTATTTGAGACAAAATCTTGCTCTGTCACCCAGGCTAGAATGCAGTGGCATGATCTCGGCTCACTGCAACCTCCACCTCCTGGCTTCAAGTGATTCTCCTTCCTCAGCTGCCCAAGTAGCTAGGATTACAGAAACCTGCCACTGCACCTGGCTAATTTTTATATTTTTAGTAGAGATGAGATTTCACCTTGTTGGCCAGGCTGGTCTCAAACTCTTGCAAGTGATCCGCCCACCTCAGCCTCCCAAAGTGCTGGGATTATAGGCATGAGCCACCATGCCCAGCCTAATTTTTGATTTTCTTTTCTTTTCTTTTCTTTTTTTTTTAGAGTCTCTGTCACTCAGGTTGGAGTACAGGGTGAGAATTTCGGCTCATTGCAGCCTCCGCCTATGAGGCTCAAGCAATCCTCCTGCCTCAACCTCCCAAGTAGCTGGGACTGCAGATGCGCACCACCACATCCAGCTAATTTTTAAATTTTTTTGTAGAGGTGGGGGTGGGGTGGGGGAGGCGGCGGGGGGGGGGTCTCACTATGTTGCCCAGGCTAGTCTTGAATTCCTGGGCTCGAGCCATCCTCCTGGATCAGCCTCCCAAAGTACTGGAGTTAAAGATGTGAGCCACTGCACCTGGACTTTTTTCTCATTGGAATCCATCAAAATATATATATATATATATATATATATGCATAACTGCCTACCAGAGTTTTTGTTCCACATAAGTATTACACACAGAAATGATGCATTTTTGACCCAAACAAAGAAAATTGACATTTTAGTCTTTGCAGAAAATGTGCCACTTCTCCAAGTATTTTTGGCATAATGAAAATAGTTGAAGTATTCCCGTTAATATTCTCATGCCATCTTTCTGTTTCAAGCTGGAATGCCAACTTTAACAACAACAACTTTACTTTCAATTAATCAAAGAAGCAGCACGTCCTCACTGTAAGTCAGACCCTTGCTGCTTCTGAGGTCTCTGAGGCCAGGACACCCTCGTAGGAAGCATGGGGCCATCCAACAATGAAGGCATTAGGAGTCGAGGTGTGGCTCACTCTGGGGAGTCAGTTACCCTTTTTAACACCTTTACAAAGGGTATTGTGGAGTCTTTCAGACCCAAAAGAACTGGGTGGTGAAGGCGGGAAAATGAGGGCCTAGGCTGACAGTTTTGGACCTGATGCTGAGCCTCTCATTTCTCAGCCTCCTAGAGGCAACTCTGGACGTGGACTTAGAGATCCCACCACATCTGGGGGTTGCCCTGGTGGGACATCCCTGTTGGGTCAACAGAGGGTAATGGATACACAAGGATGTTGTCAGCAAAGCTGCCGGTGCACTGTGTCAGGATCACAGCCTAGGACGAGACCCAGAGTGTGGGGCTGGCCTTGGCCATGACTGCCCTGGCCTTGCTGCTGTAGGCTGCATGGCCCTGAGCAAGCCGCTCTCTCTCTCCTGGGATCTGCCTTCTAATCTGCATAACCAGGACCTCGGGCCACTGGCCAGCCACCCCCCACCAGCTTGTGATCCCTGACAAGCTGGCTCCTTGGGGGGACATCTGTTTCTGCTCCCCTCAGAATCAGAACCCCAGCGGCCGCAGCTGAAGGGAGAACAGTGCCAACATGGGCATCTCTGTAAAATTACGCTGTGATGGCACTGTCACACCCTAGGCAGGTGGCAGGTGGAGGAAGGCCTCACAGGGCCCGATGCACCCTGCACCCACCCTGCCTCCTGCCCCCATGACCCCAGGCACCCCTCAGCTTCACCCAACCTCGGTAAGATCTGGCTCCTCTTCTGAATCGGGCATGGATTTCCTGCAAAGAAACCAGGGGTAGAGGAAGGATCAGCACATGCCAGGCATCCTAAGAGTAAAGGCGGAACCCAGAAGCCCCCATGACCCTGCCAGCCAGGTGCCCTAGCTCAGAGACCCCCTCAGGTAACTGGCCCAAGTGAGCGTCCATCTCCTGCCTTCTGGTCCAATTCTTCCTCTCCTTCCTAACTGGCACAGTCCAGAAGAGCTTTCTGCATGGTGAAAATGTTTTCTGTCTATGCTATCCACAACAGAAGCCACATAGGGCCACCGAGTGCTTGGAATGTGGCCAGTGGGACTGAGAAACAATTTTTAACTTTAATTTTAATTATTTTAAATTGAAACAGCTACACGTGGTCAGTGGCCACCACACTGGGCAATGAAGTTGCGGCTGCCTGTCTATTCCACGTAGTCAGCTGGGCTCTCCTCGCTCTAGGGTTCTCTGGCAGAGGTGGGGCTAGTTTGGACTTCTGTGAGGCCCTTTACTGCTAGGCATTCTCAGAGAGTGTGTGTAGCGCTTCCATCTCAGCTAGATAGTACCATGAGTGAAGCTCGCCTGCTGCTCTGGCTCATGGCACTTGCATTGCCTTTTTTTTTGACACAGGGTCTCAGTTTGTCACCCAGGCTGGAATGTATTGGGGCAATCATATGTCACCAAAGTCTCAACCTCCTGGGCTTAAGTGATCTTCCTGCCTCAGCCTCCCAAATAGCTGGGACCACTAGTGCATACCACTAAACTCAACTAATTTTTAAATTTTTTGTAGAGACAGGGTCTCACTATATTGCCCAGGCTGGTCTCAAACTCCTGGGCTCAAGCGATCCTCCCACCTTGGCCTCCCAAAGTGCTGGGATTACAGGTGTGAGCCACCGCGCCTGGCCCAAATACGTTCTTTAAAAACAGTTGCAAAAAAGGCAGTCACAGGCAGGGAGTGTAATTAACTGCTTACTCAGTTCAAAATAAGTGCCTAGGGCTCTGCGCTGTGCCCCCAGATCCAGAGTCTGCTGTACAGAGGGGAGTGTGGGCGGTGTGCTCCACAGCAATGCTGACCCCTCGTCCCTGTGCTTCTCCTCTCCCTGACAGCATTCCCACCCCATGCCTGGATGGACGCAGACCCCTGGAGCCTCTGGAAGCATCGCAGCCTCAAGGGGCGGGACGCAGGGATCTGGGACACTCACCTGGCTGGGCGAGGCGAAGACTGCTCCACAGAGCAGCAGCACACAGCAGAGCCCTGTCTTCACCATACTCATGACTGCTTAACAGCGTCCCTTAAATTCCGGAAGGAGAGAAAAAAGAGCTTGATCATGTGGTGTGAGAAGTCCGCGATGGCAAAAGAGGAGAAGCCACAGCATTGTCCTGGCCAGCTTCCTCCAGCACCAGCCCCATGGGAGAAGCCAGACATGCATCTAGAAGAGGATTCTAGAAACTACATATTTTTTATTGTGGTAAAATATACATAACACAAAGTTTACCACCTTAACGATGTTAAATACACAGTTGAGTCACCGTAAGCACTTAGCATTGCTGTGCAGCCGCCCCCACAGCCCATCTCCAGGACTTCTCCATCACCTGCAACAGAACCTCTGCAGCCATTCAGGACTAACTCCCCATCCCCCTTTTCCCCGGCAGCCATCCTGCTACTTTCTGGCTCTACGAATCTGACTGCTCTTCATACATCGTACAAGTGGAATCAGACAAGTGTTTCTTATTTTGTGACTGGTTTATTTCACTTTGCAAATGTCTTCAAGGTGCATCCCTGCTGTAGCATGTGTCAGAAGTTCCTTCTCTTTTTTTTTTCTTTTCTTTTTTTTTTTTTTGATAGGATCTTGCTCTGTCATCCAGGCTGGAGTGCAGTGGCATGAACACGGGCTCACTGCAGGCTTGAGCCCCTTGAGCCTGAAGCAGGGTTCAACAGATCCTCCTGCTTCAGCTTCCCAGCGAGCTGGGACTTCAGGCATGTGCCACTGCACCTGGCTGTGTGTGTGTGTGTGTGTGTGTGTGTGTGTGTAGAGGCAAGGTTTCTGTGTGTGTGTGTGTGTAGAGGCAAGGTTTCTGTGTGTGTGTGTGTACAGAGACAAGGTTTCTGTGTGTGTGTGTGTGTGTGTGTGTATAGAGACAAGGTTTCTGTGTGGGTGTGTGTGGGTGTGTATAAAGACAAGGTTTCTCTGTGTATGTGTGTATAAAGGACAAGGTTTGTGTGTGTGTGTGTGTGTGTGTATAGAGACAAGATTTGTGTGTGTGTGTGTGTGTGTGTACAGAGACAAGGTTTCTGTGTGTGTGTGTAGAGGCAAGGTTTCTGTGTGTGTGTGTGTGTGTGTGTGTATAGAGACAAGGTTTCTCTGTGGGTGGGTGTGTGTGTGTATAGAGACAAGGTTTCTGTGTGGATGTGTGTGGGTGTGTATAGAGACAAGGTTTCTCTGTGTGTGTGTGTAAAGGACAAGGTTTGTGTGTGTGTGTGTGTGTATGTATAGAGACAAGATTTGTGTGTGTGTGTGTGTGTGTACGGAGACAAGGTTTCTGTGTGTGTGTGTGCATGTGTGTGCACAAGTGTGTGTGTGCATATGTGTGTGTGTGTGTGTGTGTGTGTGTGTGTAGAGAGAGAGAGACAAGGTTTCTCTATGTTGCCCAGGCTGGTCTCAAACTCCTGGACTCAAGTGATCCTCACTCCTCAGCCTCCCAACGTGCTGGGATTACATGCGTGAGCCACCACACCCAGCATTTTCCCTTCCTTTTTAAGATTGAATAGTACTCCACTGTGTGGATAGACCACATTTTGTTTATCTGTTCATCTGCCAATCCTGGGAGATAATTTTGCCCAGAGATCCCTGTGGGCGGAAGGGCTAGACCATTTCTGAGACTTCTTGGCAGCCCAGAGACCACAGTGCTCTGGCTTGGTTTCCTGGAAGGGAATTCCTGCCCTAGGCTTGACTAGATGGAGCCGCATTCATGTGCTCCTGGACTTCTGCAGCAGAAGCGGTGGGGATTTTATTGCCAGCACATCGTAGAGCCAGCCTGCCTCAGACTGCCCCGATTCCTCCACGCGGGATGGAGCCTACTGCCCTGCCTGACGGTCTCCCCACAAAGCAGAGCCCCCCTCCCCAGCCTCCACCCCTCCCCACCGCTATGCCGGAACATCTGTGTCCTTTTTCATAGACTGCAGCAGATCCGGCAACGTGCATATTTTCAGGAAGGAGGGGAGGCATCTGGTGTTTGGTCAGAAGACTCAGATCTTCCTGGACCCCAGAGCCCGAGTTTCCATCTGCCTCTCCTGGGTTACCCTGCCCTCGGCAGCTCAAAGTAGGTTAGTCGGTCGGGAGTTATTTTGTGGTCTGGCGGCCTGCTCTTCCTTCATCCACAAGGATTAAAGCACGGCATTTCTTCCCCTGACTCATTTCCCTTCAGTCACAACAACTTCAGGTCCCACCTCCCCCTCCCCCCGAGCCCTGGCGGCTCAGGGGCTTCCACGCCTTGCCTCCCTGCCTAGGTCGGGCTCTGGATCTTCGCTCATTACTTCGAAAAGAGCTCCCCCGTGGGAGCGCCCATCGCCCTCCTCGCCTCGCTGCAGTCCACGCCTGACAGATTCTCCCTGGGCTGCTGTGTCAGGCAGAGGGGCGTGGGGAGAGGGCGAGGGAGGCATGAGGGACAGCGACCCCAATAGGAAAATAGGGCGCAGAGGGAGGCTCGCCAGCCTGGCACCCTCCTGCCTCCCTGCACCCTGGGATCATCAGGAGGGAACAGAAGTCTCCAGCCTTTGCGCCCCCCGCAGTGCCAGAGGTCTCCCTGGAGTGCGCTCTTTGGGAGCCCCTTTCTCTCGGAGGAAGGAGCTGTGTTACTCACTGGCTCCAGGCAGTTTCAGAAGAAACCAAGAGTCCAGGGTGGAATCTTCTCATCACGGGACTTACTCCAGATCTCCTCTTTATCAGCGTTCCTCAAATTTCCCGTTTCTCAAAACTTCCCAAAATCCCTCCTGAATTCTCCTTTTCAATTTTATCCCATGACTTAGCCTTGTAAAAATAGGTCATCTGAAACTCCTTCCCTGCTTCTCCCTGATGTTCATGTATTTCTAGGTTGCCCCACTCCTTACTCTTAGGCAAGCCCCAAGGATGGTGAGCGCTCCCACCTCACAGGAATTCTGAATGAAACAGCCAGTGAGTGAGTACAAAGAACTTGACCCTCATCCCCGTCCACATCACTCAGCCCTCTTGACAGGCTCATGCATCCCAGCCTGGGATATCAGTTTGGTTTTTTTTTTTCCAGATGCCCACCAAGTTACTGCTTTATTTTAAGAACTCAAAGTCTTCCTACATGGAATGCAATCTAGATGGTGGGAAACTGCAGCATGAAAAGTGCAGTATGGACACACCAGTGTTGCCCGAACATCCCCCTTTCTGGATAACCAGGGGCTGGGGGAACCCGTGGAGGAGGAGCATGACCTGGGGTTGGCCCACACACACCACCGGCTGCATCACACTCAACCCTTTTGTAACTAAACAATCTCAATAAGAGCTAAGGGAGCAGGAGCATCTTTTTGTCTTTGTTGGGAGCGAATTAGACTTGTCTCTTCTCTTCTCTGCCTCCCTGGACCTTCCTGCTCCTTGAGCTGATTCATTGCAAGCAAATGTCACCCCAGCAGGGCGATAGCTCTGTCCACATCATGCAGAGGCAATTGGAGCAGCTGGAGA
The DNA here is from genome assembly GCA_963573385.1 of Cacajao melanocephalus. Classification (NCBI taxonomy): domain Eukaryota; kingdom Metazoa; phylum Chordata; class Mammalia; order Primates; family Pitheciidae; genus Cacajao; species Cacajao melanocephalus. Next base: position 64,239 of record CAUYLG010053674.1, on the reverse strand, counting down.
GGCCTAGTGGGTAAGAGATGACAAAGAAATGAGTCATCCAGCCAGCAGAAAAACAGTGCAGTCTGAAAACAAGAAAGAGAGAAGAGAGGGAGGAAAATTGTGTCCTGTTTTGCCTTCACTGAAGAAGAGGTGGGCATCGAGGTCTGGGGGCAGTGCCAGGACGCAGAGCAGAGTGAAAGCCGGAACTCTAGACTCAGACCCAGGACTGCAGGGTGTGGCCGGGGTGGACTTCGAGCCTCACCAAAGGGTGGTACATGAGTGCTCTGGCAAGGCCGGGGAGAGATGACATTGGCAGAATGGATGGAAGAAGCCTTCAGAGGCTCGTTTTTATAAATACAAAGACTTGTAATTTTGTTCTGTGTTATCTTCCTTTTGCTACCTTTAGTAGTTTCTCATAATCATCAAAGAACTAAAAAAACAGGCAAAGAAGAAGAAGGAAGGAAGGGGGTAGGAAGGGAGGCACAGAAAAACAGAAAAGGAAAAAAAAAAGAAAGGATGAAAGAAAGGAAGGCCCCAAGGTTGCTGACTTTTGCTGGGCTGGAATCCTGAATTGCTGTATGAGTGGAGAGGTGGAATGCTGGTCCCAAGACCCCAAGGCCTACCCTGTCAGGCCACCCTAGCATGCAAAGTTATTTTTGCAGATTTGCAAAAGGCACCCTCTTTGTTGGATGAAGTTCAGCAAGGCACAGCAGGTTGACAAAGAATCTGTGCGAATTAGAAAAACAGGATCTGTGGGTTGGCTGATAGAATGCAGGCTGGATCTGAAGGATGTGTGGCCAGGCACCTGTGTGTCGGACACAGTGTGTGGATCTGTGCTCAGACGGCCCTGTCTGCTTCCAAGCTGCATGCGTGTCCCACAGAGCAGCTCTGACCTTCCTGGCTGGAAGCCATTTTTGGTCTGTTGACTGCAGCAACCAGAGTGACTCTGTTCCCCGGCCCTGCCAAACAACCTGTGAATGATGACTGTTCTTGGGGGAACATGGGAACACGGAGTGGGGTACTGCCCTGTAAGCGCACTTTCCTGGAAGATAGACTGTTTCCCAGAGCTAAGGATGCGTGCCATTTTGGCTGAGAACACCAGAAAGGTGGTGTTCATTTCTGTGGTGGCCACATGGGGGCATGATGGTCAATGAGCACCAGTGAGTAACTGATTGTGGATTGGGCACAGCCCCTGGAAAGGTGGAGGCCAGCTGGAGGAGGGACAGGGGAATGTCGGTGGGGTGCTGTCTCGGCACCTGTGTATTACTTCCCCCTCTATCTTCCTCCTACCAGCTCCATCTTCCCTCCATAAAAACCAGCTCCCAGGAAATGAACTGATCAACTCATTCACATAAGGTAAAAATGACTGAGCAAAAATTAATGTGCTGTCCTTCCCCCAAAACATCTACATTTTGCGACATAAAATCTGCTGCCAGCAATGCAGAACCAAGTGGCTGGATGCTCCAAGGTTGCCTCTGGGGTTGACATCCTGTGGTTTCTGTTTTGTTGTGAGAACATGTGATATAGGGAGTGTGCATACGCGGTGTAAACTGGGAAACTCCTACAAATGGTGATGCTGTAGTTCTATTGTTTCGATTATATAGGAAAGTGAGGCTGCGTGTGGTGGTTCATGCCTGTAAGCCCAGCACTTTGGGAGGCCAGGGTAGGAGGATGATGTGAGCCCAGGAGTTCGAGACCAGCCTGGGCAACACAGTGAGACTCTGTCTCTATTTATTTTAATATAAAAACATTTTTTAAAAATAGATTATAGGGCCAGGCATGGTGGCTCACGCCTATAATTCCAGCACTTTGGGAGGTCGTGGCGGGTGGATCACTTGTGGTCAGGAGTTTGAAACAAGCCTAGCCAATATGGTGAAACCCCATCTCTACTAAGAAAACAAAAAAATTAGCCGGGCATGGTGGCAGGTGCCTGTAATCCCAGCTACTTGGGAGGCTGAGGCAGGGGAATCGCTTGAACCCAGGAGGTGAAGGTTGCAGTGAGCTGAGATCGTGCCACTGCACTCCAACCTGGACAACAGAGTGGGACTTTGTCTAAAAAAAAAAAAAGGTTATATAGAAAAGTGACTTGCAGGCCGGGGGCAGTGGCTTATGCCTGTAATCCCAGCACTTTGGGAGGCCAAGGCAGGCAGATCACAAGATCAAGAAATCGAGGCCATCCTGGCCAACACAGCGAAACCCCGTCTCTACTAAAAATATTTTAAAAAATAAAAATTAGCTGGACATGGTGGTGTGCACCTGTAGTTCCAGCTACTCTGGAGTCTGAGGCAGGAGAATCGCTTGAACCTGGGAGACGGAGGTTGCAGTGAGCCCAGATCGCCCCACTACACTCCAACCTGGTGACAGAGTGAGACTCGGTCTCAAAAAGAAAAGAAAAGAAAAGGAGACTTGCAATAAAAGAACGGTACACATGTAGTCAATCAATCAAATTGCAAACAGTGCAATTGCTCCAGATGTTAATGAACTGAAGAATTATAGTCTGTACTCTTGCCAGCCAGAAGAAGGCAGAAACATCAGCAAGCTAGTGGAGGAGGGAAATTGCAAGGGAAACACAAAAGTAAATTGACGCCATTATCAAATGTTGCACCATGTACAAGGTCTGCTACATTCATCTTTGGTCAAGATTCTTAGGTTATTGTTGCTTTGCAAAAGGTCTGTCTGGAAATCAGAGCAAGAGAAAGTCAGTCTCCCAGAGTACCAATACCCTAAGATGACTCATGGGTTTAAAGCAAACAACACACTCTCCACCGCCACCCCCACCACAACCACCATAGCCTGGATGATGCCAACAATTAAGAAACAGCCACGATTCCTTGGACCAGCAAAGGCAAATTTCTAGAGCAGGACAAGAGCCGAAGTGAGATGCTGGGAGAGGAACTAGCCTCTCAAGGGAGGCAGGCTCCCACGAAAGCATACCTTTGTTCAGGACAGGAGCTTCGAGCCTGGTAGCTCTCATCCCACTTCTCCAGGCCCTTCTTATTACAGAGGCCATGACCTCAAAGTAAAAACCACTTTGAAAAACTACCATCACATAAGTAATTCTTACATTTTCAAAAAGGTGATTTTCTATAGGTTAAATGATTATGTTCCCTCTCTTAACAGAACTGTTTATAACTAGGGGAGAAGAAACTGTTTCTTATCTAATATCTCCAATTCCAGTAAGGTAAAGAGAATAGAATCCTCTCAGAGCTGAGTGTGGTGTTTGTATCTGTAGTCCTAGCTACTCAGGAGGCTGAGGCAGGAGGATCACTTGCGAGGAGTTCAAGACCAGCCTAGGCAACATAGCAAGATCCCACGTCTTCAAAAAAAAAAAAAAAAAAAGAATAGACTCTTTTCCTGGCACACCCTGCCCCCACCCATCAGAGCAGAATTTTCTCCAAAGCATCTTCCAAATGTAGGCATATGGCCTGCATCTAAGCTATATGGAATTAAACTCAGAAAAAGCTACAGCAGGCATGTCCAGCTGTCATCCCCTCGATGCCCTACCCTCGGCCCAGTAATCCTGGTTATTTGGAGGAGTGGGGAATGTTGGTTGTGGGTCTAGGAAAACAGAAGGCTATCCTGCCTCCTCCCACAATCGAAACAGAAGAAACCCTGTCCTGGTAAACTTAGATCCTTCTGAAGCAAACGCAAGGTCCACCTGGTGAAAACTAAATTAGTCAGTGCAATAAAATGTTAACCGCAAAGTCTGCATCTAAACAAGTACTGAAATCTAAAGTGAATCTAAATGGATGTCGTGTTCGGTGATGAAGGTCATTCGTTCCTTATGTTCCTTCCACTCCCTAAAGCAAACATCATCACAAGGTAATTAAACACGCAATGATTTGACAATTCTCCAGCCCATCTCCACATTTCAACATGCTTGAATTAGGAAATACTGATCAGAAACTTTCAACGTATCATTACATGACTTTACCTGCATTTTACTGGCCTTACGTGAAAGTGACATTATAGTTGCATGAGAAAGGTACACAGATTAACGCCACTCACTCAACAGGCATTCGAGCAGCTTCCACCTTTCCAGGCACAGAGTTTACAAAACGCTTTCATGTCCATTAAGTCATTTGAGGCAATATTATTACCTCGTTTTTACAGATGAGAGAACTGAACTTCAAAAAAGTTTCAGGGGCCAAGAGCATGTCTGTAATCCCAACACTTTGGGAGGCCAAGGAGGGTGGATCATTCGAGCCCAGGAGTTCAAGACCAGCCTTGGCAACATAGGGAGGCCCCGTCTGTACAAAAAAAATACAAAAATTTGCGAGGTGTGGTGGCTCATGTCTGTAATCTCAACACTTTGGGAGGCTGAGGAGGGTAGTGGCTTGATCCCAGGAGTTTGAGACCTGCATGGGCAACATAGCAAAACCCTGTCTCTACGATAAATATAAAAACAGCTGGTCATGGTGATGCATGCTTGAAATCCCAGCTACTCAGGAGGCTGAGGTGGGAGGATGGCCTGAGCCTGGGAGTTTGAGGCTGCAGTGAGCTATGATCATACCACTGCTCTTCAGCTTGGTTGACAGAGCGAGACCCTGTCTCAAAAAAACAAGGGTCGTGCTGTACAGTGACACACGCTGTGAGAGCTGGCATCAGGACTCGAGCCCAGGAGACACAATTCTCTTACCCCAAACCTGACACTGTTTCCACTACTCCTCACTGTCTGTGTGACACCTGATTGTAACTTTTTGAGGTGGAGGGTCACTCCGTCTCCCAGGCTGGAGTACAATGTCACGATCTCAGCTCACTACAACCTCTGCCTCCCGGGTTCAAGTGATTCTCCTGACTCAGACTCCAGAGTAGCTGGGATTACAAGTGTGTGCCACCACGCCCAGCTCATTTTTGCATTTTTAATAGAGACAGGGTTTCGCCATGCTGGTCAGGTTGGTCTCAAACTCCCAACCTCAGGTGATCTGCCCGCCTGGGCCTCCCAAAGTGCTGGGATTACAGGCATAAGCCACCACAGCCGGCCTCAGCTGTAATATTCTTAATGTGTTCCACATGTTATACAACAGCAGAATGCCACACAGAAGGGGCATGATCACTGGATTCTTAACCTGGAAACCTAACTGCATTTACAACACAGGTCCTGTGTGGGCGACTCACTCTCTCTGAGCCTCAGTTTCCTGGTTTTTCTCATGAGCTAATCATTTTCATCTTGCTGAATTGTAAGGTAACTGGAGAAGCAGGTAAGTCCTTTCCCCACACCTGGTTCGTGGCAGGAGCAACCTGCACCTACTGTCATGAACTTCCTTCTGCAACCAGAGCTCGGAGGCTTTCCAGCTTCTCCCTGGAACAACTTGAAGCTGCCGACATGGAAGAGACACCACGCTCCATGGGGTCCTCACAGATACCCGTTAATACTGAATCCTGCTTCCTAGATCATCTGGCCACCTGTGTTAGTCTATAACCAATTCTCTGCAATTGATGGAGAATCTTGTGCCTTCATCTGTGTTCGTAGAACAGTATCAACAAGAGCCATTATATCCTTAAAACAGGGTGGTGTCTTTAATCTGGTTTTTAATCTGTTTTATTATTTGCCTTTCCCACACCATGCATGCAGAGGCCACTGTGGACTCCCAGCAGAAGCCAGAACTAGGAGCTGATACAGCTGGGACATCAGACCATCTCTATTGATAAGGCTCATCTGACCAGGCCACACCACGAAAGTCAGAGGCATCACGTGAGGGAAAATAAGGAAATTGGAGCGTCCCAAAAAAAATCCTTCCCTTTCTCTCAGTTGCCCAGGTGGTAGACACTGGCTCTTGTTACAACAAGACAAAATAAAACAAGTTTCTCTTTTTGGTGAAGATGACAGAATGAGAATAGCCAGCAGAAATCAAGCTGACCAGTAGTCTCTCTCTTATTTATTTATTTATTTATTTTGAGGCAAGGTCTCGTTCTGTCACCCAGACTGGAGTGCAGTGGCGTGATCACAGCTCACTGCAGTCTCAACCTCCCTGGCTCAAGAGATCCTCCCACCTCAGCTTCCCAAGTAGCTGGGACTACAGGTGCATACCACCATATCTGGCTACTTTTTTTTTTTTTTTTTCATTTTTTGTAGAGACAGAGTCTCGCTATGTTGACCAGGCTGGTCTCAAACTCCTTGGCCCAAACAACCGGCCCACCTCGGCCTCCCAAGTGCTGGGATTACAGGCAGGAGCTATGCACCTGCCCTCTGTTAGCTCATCCATGCTGGGTTACCTGGTTTAGCAGTCCCCTCGCCCTAGTGTCCGACCCCTGCCTTCTGGAGACTCAGCTGAAATAAAACTGCTCACATTGACAGCTCCACCTAGGGGGCTGGAGAAATTGCAGGGGTGTCCTCCTCCCAGTGCCTACCAGACCCCCATCCACCAGGCCTCAAGCACCCACATGAGCTGCTTCCCTCTCAGGCATTCAGAGACCGTGATCAACCCGTGCTGTCTATTCATCATCAACATGAACAGGGCACCAAGCATGCCCTGGCACAGGCTCTTGCGATGCAAAGACACAGCTCTTATCCTCAAAGAGCTCATAGTTAGGAAGGGGCCCGATGAATGACTAGACACTCTGGGTCCAGCAGAGCAGTGCTGTGCCATGCAGCGGGGTGGGGGTGGGGGTGGGCTTGGAGGGGAATGCGGAGGAGGGTGTCCATCCCAGGTTTGCTGAGGCGGGGGTGGTCAGGCAGGATTTCTAGAATGCATAACACAGAAGCTGTTATGGAACACACGAAGAAGTTAGGCAGACAGTGAAGGGGTCCGCTCCAGACACAGCACATCCCCACAGCTTGGGCCTGGGCCACAGCAAGCACAGAACCCCCTAACCATCAGCACAGCCCTCGACAGCAGGCAAAGCGGGCAAACCCCTCCAGGGTGTCCTAGGAGGACATGTGCTTGGAATCTCTGAGCACTCTAAGGATTTAGGGGCCTTTGGAGGAATCCAGCATGGATTCTCTAATGCCTAGCTCTATGTTAATGGAATATTTGTGACTACATAATAAATAGAACAGGCTCTCAATACGCAGGTCTCCTGGTATCCCGGTTCCGCCTATCCTGGAAGTGATTGCTTCAGAGGCTCCAGGTGGAATCAGATCTTCTGATCAATCCTCAAAACACCTTTCCCAAGCCACCAGTGTATGTATTTGGAGCCTTGCACCATCACCCATGTGCATCGGCTGGGTCTGTTGGCCGAGTCGCTGCTGGGTCTTGGCCATTGGCATGTGTCATTCACAGCCGTGCAGCTGCTGCAGACACCCAGTCGTGTAACTCATATAGGAAGAGCTGGCTAGCATTTCCTGGCAGTCATGATCAGCACCACCACTCTAGCAAAGTTGGGTTCAAAAATGTTTCTAAAACACCTGCGGTATGCCTAGAACCTGTTTCATCTTCACTCTGTCACAGGTGTTATTTTTTAGTGGATCAAGAATTGAGTTTATCTGTCCCTCTATCCCATTCTACAAAAGCTTCCCAAGTGGGATAAATATAAAATTTTCAAAATATCACTAAGAGGGGCTGGGCGCAGTGGCTGTTGCCTGTAATCCCAGCATTTTGTGAGGCCATGACAAGAGGGTTGCTTGAGACCAGGAGTTTGAGACCAGCCTGGGCAATATAACAAGACTCCGTTTCTACAAAAAAATTTTATAATTAGCTGGATGTGGCATCATGCACCTGTAGTCCTAGCTACTTGGCAGGCTGAGGTAGAGGATCACTTGAGCCCCGGAGTTTGAAGGTTCAGTGAGCTATGATCACACTGCTGCACTCCAGCCTGGGTGACAGAGTGAGACCTTGTCTCTAAAAAATACACACACACACACACACACACACACACACAACATATTGTTAAGAGAATGTGCTATCTTAGGCATGGTGGCTCACAACTGTAATCCCAGCACTTTGGAAGGCCGAGGCAGGTGGATCACGAGATCAGGAGTTCAAGACCAGCATGACCAACACAGTGAAACCCTATCTCTACTCAAAAATACAAAAATTAGCCAGGCGTGGTGGCACTCTCCTGTAATCCCAGGTACTTGGGAGGCTGAGACAGGAGAATCGCTTGAACCTGGGAGGCAGAGGTTGCAGTGAGCAGAGATCACACCACTGCACTCCAGTCTGGGTGACAGAGTGAGACTCCGTCTCAAAAAAAAAAAAAAAAAAAAAAAGGAAAACTCGACATTTCATCTCAGAGAAGTACATGGATTTTGAATTCCAAAGGGAGCTACATTCACTACCATTGTTTATCAACCACGTTGCTCTCTTAGCCGTAGGATTGAAAATAACCTTTACACACTCTGGAAGCTTTAGAAGTCCTAAAGCCGACACTACTCCTTCCAAATGGAGGAACCCAGCAAAAGGCCCCCTTAAGCTGCTGTAAAACCCCTTGACCAAAAAAATCTCCTGTTGGCAGACTAGTAATAGGCTTCATCTGAGCTACACAGTAACTTTTCCCAAAAGTGGTGTAATCCCGGCTACTCATTTACCAGAAAAAGAGAAAAGCCCTAGATGGTAATGGTGGCTTCAAGTGACACTACCAAGGTGTGAAAGGAAAATAAATCTTGAGACCTTCAAATCACTAAGCCAGAGGGAAAAGCCAAGCTAGGAACTGCATGAGGCAAACCTGCCTCCCATTTGATTCCTACATAGGCAGCTACAGAGATAAAAAGCTACTTACCTCCCTCACAATTTACCCACAAGGAAATTCTTTGTGGGCTTCAAGTTCTTTACCCTAAAACAGTTCTGCTGAAGTTCACCTGGCAATGCAAATGAATACAGAACTCAAGTCATCCCTCTGTTCACCTGAGACAAATGCATATCTGATTGCTTCCTCTGCCCTATAGTTTTTGTAAAAATGTAGATTCAGGCTGAGCATGGTGGCTCACGCATGTAATCCCAGCACTTTGGAGGGCTGAGGTGGGTGGATGACCTGAGGTTAGGAGTTCAAGACTAGTCTGGCCAACATGGTGAAACCCTGTCTCTACTAAAAATACAAAAATTATCCAGACGTGGTGGCAGGTGGCTGTAATCCCAACCACACAGAAGCTGAGGCAGGAGAATCACTTGAACCCGGAAGGTGGAGGTTGCAGTGAGCCAGGATCGTGCTACTGCACTCCAGTCTGGGCAACAAGAGTAAAACTTCATCTCAAAAAAATTTTTTAAAAAGTAGATTCACTGAGCCGACTAAGGCACAAGTGACTCTTCCTCTGCCCTGCTCTCACATGTAAATTGCGTATTCAGTGAAAGTCTGACAAAGACTCGAAGGAATGCAGCCTTTTGCCTCTTACCTACCTATGACCTGGAAACCCCTGTAGAGTTGCCCTGCCTTTCCGAACCGAGCTAGTGCACATCTTACGCACATTGTCTGATGTCTCATGTCTCCCAAGCCGTACCTTGGCCACCTTGAGCACAGGTCCTCAGGACCTCTGAAGGCTGTGGCACAGATATTTCCCTAACATTGGCAAAATAAACTTTCTAAATTGACTGAGATCTGTCTCAGATATTTTTGGGTTCACAAAGAAGTGCCTGGGCTGCTTGCGGGAATCCTTTGAAATCTACTGACCACTGGTTCTGCTCAGCAACACGTCAGACCCTGGGGGGAATCAAAGCTTCAGTGAATTCACAAACCGACAAAGGGGAACGGCTATTCTCAGCTACTCCCCAGCTGCCTGGCCTGGCCCAGGCCTGTGATGAAGCAGGGAGAATCCAACACGAGGCATCATGAAATAAACTGAGCTGGTCTTGGAGAGTCAGGCAGAGAAGGAGCACTTTGGAGAGAAGGCAGCTTTCACTTGCTCCTGAGATTTTGATCTGGGGCTTTATCATTTGATCCAGAAATTGGAGGCTGGCGTCTCTGAGAACATTTTAGGTGGAACAAACGGATGGGCAGGATGGAGCTATTCATATCTCAATAGTCAGCACGTCCCTGCCGGTGTCAGAGTCAGACTCCGCCCGCACAAGAAGCACCCACTCAGCACTCACCCAGCAGCTCATGCTTTGATTGATTTGATTGTCATGGATCGATTCTAGATCCCAGAAAGAGCGTTCCTGCCACAGCAGGAACTGCTAAGAAGTCACCTTTGAGGGAACTCCACCTGACAATGGTATTTGCAGGACTGCTTCCTGGGATTGCAGTGCACACACACACACACACACACACACACATTTTTTCTGTCATCAAGGAGCTACGGGAGACCACCATATTATTCCCAATTGGCTACCAAATGCATCCTTGTTACCACACTTCTTTGAGCTTGAGTTTGTCATTGGTTACCTGGGACCTCGATGTGTTTTCCTCTGTCCTCCCTCCCTTTCTCTCTCCTTGTGTGGTTAAGAAACTAAAGACAATAACAGTGAAAATCTAGAGAGTCCACATGCTTCCTGCAGAGTGCTTTAGGAATAAAAGACATTGATGTTAGTTTTTTCCCCTGTGATTAAAACGGCCTTTAAGGAGGACGGCACACTTGACTGAGGCACCCTGGGCAAAAAGCCAGAGCGCCAGACTGACCTGTGGAGACTCGCGGGGGCAGCGCCTGGGGAGGAGATCAGAGGCATTTCTCTACAGGGTAACATGGGATGTGAAAGTCACCTGCTTCTCTCTCCCAGCACCTAGCAAATCACGCCCTGGAAGTAAGGCCCCCTTTGCCCCATCCACAGCCTCAGTTCCTTCCTGGGGGTTTATTGGGGGAGGGAGTTAACTGGGGGACCCCAGAGGACCCTCCTGGCTGTCACAGCCACGTGTCCAGTGACACATGGGTTGTCCAGAGCAACCCAAAGCCAGTTGTTCTAAATTTTCCCTGCATTGCCTGATCTTCTTGAGGTGCTTCTGTAGCCTATTTGGGGCATTTCTGTATGTCCTTTTCACTTTCGCCTGTATTCTGCCAGCAGAGGCTTCTCCAAGGAATGCATCCCCCCTAATCTCCCTTCCCCCGACTCCCTCTCCTCTCCAAAACACTCCAGCCTATCCCACTCACATGCAAATGCAAACAGACGTCTCTCCTCTGGAGTGGATTCTAGCATATCCTCTAGCTGCCTGAATTACAAAGTTGGTCCCTTCGTTAAAGCATTCCTTCACCGGCTCCGCTTGCTGGAAAGACTTCTAAGAGAGAGAAGAGGAGACAGACCCCAGGCACAGAAACTCGACCTACCAAGACTTGCTCCTTGCCTTCTGCGCAGAGGTTTTCTCTCCAGTCCTGGACTCCCGTAGGATCTCGGCTCTGAGCTCCCTGAGCAGCTCCGGCCTCCTTTAAGTTCCCAGGCAGGGGGTGGGTCGCTGGCCCCAGCTGGGCGGGTTTCTGTGCGGCAGGAGGATGCCCAGTGGACAGGGCCATGAGGGAGCTGGGGCGGGGCCTGTTTTTATAAAGCAGGGGAGGAAGTTCGCACAGTCCATCCTGGCTTCGGGCCAGGCTGATTATTCACAGCCCTGATGTCATTGAATCGCAGGAATTTGGGAGTCTGATGGGACCTTAAGAATCATCTTCCTTTAAAATCCTGATGTCCAAGGCTGAAAGGGACTCTCAGGACCCTGTGATGACAAAAAGTGTTTATAATTCTAAAGGCACCAGGTGGGGCTAAGAGTGGGGTGTCTTCTTGAATCTGTGGCTGTAGCTCTGGCCTCTCAGGACATGAGAGGCTAAAAGGACTGAAGGATGCCCCGGGATTGAAACACGTTGGTGGCGGGAGCGCAGGGGGTTAGCCACAGAGAAGGCAGAACCGGCCTGGGTCACCTGCCGGGGGAGGCACCCCCAGGGGGATTTACTCCAGTAGGCATCTCGGACCCAGCTCTGTAATTTTAGGGAGAATCACTTCTCTTCTCTGTAAAGTGCAGGGCTGCAGTAGGTGGCCTGTGGGGACTTTCAGCAACCCCAGAGAGGACCCAGGGAATATACACAGAGCCTGGGGGCCAACATGCTTGAAATTCCATCAAAGCCATCAGCCCTGAAGCCCACTGAAGCCTTTCAGTGTTTGCTTGTAAAATGCCCCTGGAAGTAGACACGCCATTTCCCTTGCTGACACCTTTTCAGATGACTGAGAAGTAAAAACCCTGTGGAGTAGGCGAAAGTCTTAGGTTTAAATCCGGCTGTGCCAGTAACTGGGGTATGACCTCAGTCAGGGTTTTCAACTATGCTGAGCTCTGGCTTTTGCATCTGCGGGTCACGTGGGGATCAGAGAGAAGCCACACGTCAGGTCCCTGGCACGTCATGGGGCTCAGCAGGAGCATCTATTGTCATTGGTTCATGTCTGGCTGAGGCCAGACCTTGTAAAAATGAGAAAGAGAAGAAAGAATGCAGGAGGTGGGGAGCAGTGGCTCACACCTGTAATCTCAGCACTTTGGGAGGCCAAGGCGGGTGGATCACAAGGCCCGGAAATCTAGACTATCCTGGCTAACACGGTGAAACCTGGTCTCTACTAAAAATACAAATATAAAACAAAAATTAGCCGGGCATGGTGGCATGTGCCTATAGTGCCAGCTACTCGGGAGGCTGAGGCAGGAGAATCACTGGAACACTGGAGGTAGAGTCGCAGTAAGCCGAGATTGGGCCACTGCACTCCAGCCTGGGCCACAGAGTGAAACTCCGTCAAAAAAAGAAAGAAAGAGAGAAAAAAAAGAAAGAAAAAGAGAGAGAGGGAGGGAGGGAAGGAAGGAAGGAAGGAAGGAAAAGAAAGAAAGAAAAAGAAAGAAAGAAAGAGAAAGAAAGAAAGGAAAGAAAGAAGGAGGCAGAGAGAGAAAGAAAGGAGACAAAGAAAAGAAATAATGCAGTGAGAGAAGAGAATTTTGGCAGAGGAAATTGTGGGATGACCAAGTATTCAGGAGAGGCCAGATTTCATACATTCTGATCCTAAATATACTCATATTTGTCAAGCCGTGAGTGCTGAGTTTGAAGTTGAAAGGCACCTAAGTTAACTGTTTTTCCACATTTGTATCAAGCTAGAGCCCTGCTGATGGTCGTTGTAGAAAAAGACCACTGTGGGTGGGTCGCATGCTGAGCACAGGAGGTAGACCTCCCGTGAGTGGCAGCAGCTGTGGGCCTGTCTGGTGGGTGTGGGGCTGCTTTCCTGCAATGTGGTCTAAGATAGTGAGGATGGAGGCTTTTTGGGGGTAGGGCATTGTGGTTCAGCAGGGAGTGCTGGTCATGAAGACTCTCATCTGAAGTCTTAAGGGATGGTTTTCCACTGAATGGTCATAATTAAATCCTGGATCCTGTACAACCTCTGTGGAAAACAGAATGGAGATTTCTCAAATAACTAAAAATAGAACACACATTTGACCCAGCAATCCCACCACTGAGTATCTATTCAAAGAAAAAGACATCATTACATCAAAAAGACACCTGCGCTCATACGTTTATCACATACGATTCTCAATAGCAAAGGTACAGAATCAACCTAAATGTCCATCAATGGAGGACTGGATAAAGAAAATGCACATATACACCAAGGAATACGACAAAACCGTAAAAAACAATGAAATCTGTCTTATGCAGCAACATGGATGAAACTGGAGGCCATTATCCTAACTGAAATAACTCCGAAACAGAAAGTGAACAACCACGTGCACTCACTTATAAATAGAGACTAAACAATGGGAGACTGAGAGGAGAGGGTTTGCAGATCATTAGGGGGGCCCCAAGTTTTGCTGAAATATACACAAATGACTGAGACGCAGTAATACTCTGTAGCCCTAGAAACTGGGGCCTCTGTGTTCCTTCTGAATGTGCGATCAGTTTTCCTCGGGTCTGGGGAAGCCTGAGAATGCAGAAGTAGGCGTGGGCAGGCTGATATGATGACAATGGGAACCTTGATTTTAGTCAAGGGATCACTTGGAGGAAAAGAAAAGGACATAAAAAAAAAAGGAAAATAAATCTTGGTGACTTCACATCCTGGGAACATTGCATCGAAGCCCTTTATTTTCAAAAAAGAGAAATAAAAGCCAGGCCTAGATAACATGGAGACAAAGCGAGCACAGAAAAACTGGACGGAGAATTGCTGCAGGGTTTTTCCCAGCCTGGCTGTTTCTGCAGGGGGTGCCTCCATAGAATGCATGAGTAATGGAGGCGGTGGGGCAGAAAACAGGGGTTGCTCCGACCTTTCTCACTGGGGCAGGTGGCAGGATGTGCATTCGAATGAGAGCCATGCTGAGACTCTGCTCAGCTGGGTGAGAAATGATGTGATGTCTCTGGAAACTCAGGGAAAAGAAAAGTGGGCAAGAAACTTATGACAAGGTGGTTTTGGACCAGAAGGCAGACATCTTGTGACCAAACTAAGAAGGTTTAATTTTGGTAGACACCTGGTTTTTCAGGGAATGGGATAAATTCATGATGGATCTGAAATTGGGGTTATTGTTGCACGCCTTGTCTGGGTCTCCATCTAGACTGGCCATCCCCAACCCTGGGGCCACGGGCTCGTATCCATCCACGACCTGTTAGGAACTAGGCTGTGCAGTAGGAGGTGAGTGGCTGGAGAGCCAGCGAAGCTTTGTCTGTGTTTGCAGCCACTCCCCATCGCTCGCATTGCTGCCTGAGCTGAGCCTTCTGTCAGATGAGCAGCAGCTCTACATTCTCATAGGAGCACAAACCCTAATATGAACTGCACATGTGATGGATTTAAGTTGTGTGTGTGCTCCTTATGAGAATCTAATGCCTGATGATCTGTCACTGTCTTCCATCACCCCCAGATGGGACCATCTAGTAGCAATTAAACAAGCTCAGGGCTCCATTGATTCTACATTATGCTGACTGGTTCCATTATTCATTACATATTACAATGTAATAGTAATAAAGTACTCAATAAATGTAATCCTCTTGAATCATCCTGAAACTACCTCCCCTCCCCCTGTCTGTGGAAAAACTGTCTTCTACAAAACTGGTCTTTGGTGCCAAAAAGATTGAGGACTGCTGATCTAGATTAGACTCCCATGCTGGTAACAGCACCAGTTGTGTGAATTCCACACAAACGAGAAACATCAAAACAGGACAAGCTGAAGGCATGGGAAGAACCCTTACAAATGCTTATTCTTGTTAAGAGCTGTTCACCAAACTGTAGGAGGAAGTCTTTATTCTTGCAACTCTTTGGTAAGTTTGAAATTATTTCAAAATATTAAGTTAAAAATTGGATTATTCTCTTGGAGCAGTAATTTTTTGAATATTTAACCCACTGAAATGCATTTTTTAAATCCCCTACAAGATAGTGATGGGTCCTCAACATTGTTTTGACTATCTAAAAACTGAAAATGGATGCCAAGAAATATGGCCTAGTATCTAGGATATGTTAGAATAGGCAATATTGTGTAGCCATTGTGATGACTAGTAACATAATTATCCCGACATATCAAAATCAATCACAAAATTGCCTTGCCCAAAAGAAGAAGAAAATAAATTTGTACTTGAGCTGTGATATAAATAATGTAGGCCAGGCACGGTGGTTCACACCTGTAATCCCAGCACTTTGGGAGGCCGAGGCAGGTGGATCTCTTGAGGCCAAGAGTTTGAAACCAGCCTGGCCAACGTGGTGAAACCCCGTCTCTATTAAAAATACAAAAATTAGCCAGGTGTGGTGGCAGGTACCTGTAATCCCAGCTACTCGGGAAGCTGAGGCAGGAGGATTGCTTGAACCTGGGAGGTGGAGTTTGCAGTAAGCCAAGATCGCGTGACAAGAGTGAGACTCCATCTCAAATAATAATAATAATGTAAACTTGACATAGATGTATGGATAGAGATTAAAAGAGAAAATTAAGTGTTGGAGTACTGTCATTATTGGTGAATTGTTTTTCAGTTCCTTTTGCAATGCTTCTAAATGGCTTTCATAAAAGTAGACGTACTGGCTCCGTGCTGGATGTGAGCGTGTCTGGGTGTGCCCAGCCCAGCACTCTCTCTCTGGCACTAGAAGGGTCTGGTTGTTCATAGGAGCATGTCAGAAGAATAGGAGTTTTCCTTAATAACCTATGATAGAGTATCCATGAGTTTATTCAAATTGTTTTTGAACACACCTCATTTTTAATCAATTCCTTTGTGGAGTGAGTTGAGTTTCTGAGGTTGGTTTACTGATTCTCCAACACAGAACTTTCTTTCCTGCTCCTAAATCTACCTCTTTTGAGCCTCCTAACACATCCCTAGCTATCAATTTTCAAATACACCCCCCTGCTGAGTGTGCAGGCTTCTGGAGGGAGCCTGGGGCTGGAAGTCAGAAAGTTTCCTTCCTCTCCTCTGAGATCAGGTGCATGACTCTGGGCAAGTACATTTGCCTGTACTAAGGATGAGGAAGTAAACTCACAGGATTATTATTTGACTCAAATAGGAAAGCATGGGAAGGAAAATGCTTTGGGACACGCTACTGGTGACCTAGTAAACTGTCTTATAAATATGTTTGGTAGCTTTGTTCTTTAGCTATATCCATCCTCAGACAGAAAGCACTTTGTAAGGGAAAGCCTCGTACTTTTTTCTCAAATACAAAGGAAGGAACTTTAAAGAGCCCCTGCCTCACATTTTTTCCAGCTGCCTCCTAAGCAACATTAGTGTCACACACATGAACAAGAACCAAGGCTACGAAGTTAAAAATTGGAGTATTCTTTTGGAGCAGTAATTTTTTTGAATATTTAGCTGATATGTTTACCTCTGTGTCCCCACCCAAATCTCAGCTTGAATTGTAATCCGCACAATCCCTATGTGTCAAGCGCAGGACCAGGTGGAGGTAATTGGATCATGGGGTTTGTTTTCCCCAGCTGCTCTGGTGATAATGAGTGAGTCTCACGAGATCTGATGGTTTTATAAGGGTCCGGCTTTTCCCCTGCTTGCACTCCTTCTCTCTCCTGCTGCCCTGTGAAGAGGTGCCTTCCTCCGTGATTTTTAAGTTTCCTGAGGTTCTGCCAGCCTTGGGGAACTGAGTCCATTAAACCTCTTTTCTTTATAAATTACCCAGTCTCGGTATTTCTTTATAGCAGCATGAGAACAGGCTAATACATTAGCCCCATGAAATACATTTTTTAAATTCCCATACAAGATAATGATAAGTCTACAACTTTGTTTTGACTATCCGAAAACTGAAAAACAATAATAGTTTAAAAAAAAAACAATATCACCACAGTAAGTGCAAGTTAATAACAGGGGAAACCGGAGAGAAGAGAAGACATAATCATATGGGAACTCTGTGCTTCCTGCTCAATTTTTCTGTAAACCTGAAACTGCTCCAAGGAATGTCTACTAATTTAAAAAATATTGACAAAGTGCAGTGCCTAACATCTATAATCCCAGCACTTTGAGAGGCCAAGACAGGAGGATCGCTTGAGTCCAGGAGTTTGAGACCAGTCTGCGCAGCAGAGCAAGACCCCAACTCTAAAAATAAAAAAAAAAGAATACTTGCAAATGAAAAATATGATCATTTCTGATATTATAAAATTATATCTATAATATATTTATGTATGCATACTATACATAAGAATTTAATTTTATTTGCAGAAATATTTGGTCTGTGAGAACATTCACTGCCATCTGCTTATTTACATATCTAAGCGTATCATAGCTAATGAATATCTGTAGGTATTCTATCAGAGTCTTATAATTTCAAGGGTGCCTGTGGTCAATCTGTTTAGGAAAATTGAGCTACTCTTTATTTAATTACAATAATTAATTAATTTGTTGAGACAGGATCTCATTCTGTCGCCCAGGCTGAGGTGCAGTGCCATGATCTTGGCTCACTGCAAGCTCCACCTCCCTGGTTCAAGTGATTCTCTTACCCTAGCCTCCTGAGTACCTGGGACTACAGGCACACACCACCATGCCCAGCTAATTTTTGTATTTTTTTGGGGGGGGGTAGTGACAAGGTTTTACCATATTGGCCAGCCTGGTCTCAAACTCCCGAACTCAAGTTATGCACCCACCTTCGTCTCCTAAAGGTGCTGAGATTACAGGCGTGAGCCACTGTGCCTGGCCTACTCCTTATTTTAAATGTGCAAACTCTGCAAAGAGGCTGTGCTGAGGCATTTCCAGGTGCCACCCAGCTGGTGCTCGAGGTCTGGTTTCTGATCTCTGGGCCCTTCTTCTGCTGGACCTGGTGCCTCCTATGGAAGATGGTGCCTGTTTCCTTTCAGCCTTTCTGGTCATTTCTTTTCTTGATTTAAAATAACAACACCAGGCCAGGTGAGGTGCCTCACTCCTGTAATCCCAGCACTTTGGGAGCCCAAGGTAGGAGGATTCCTTGAGCCTAGAAGTTTGAGACAAGCCTGGGCAACATGGCGAGACCCTGTCTCTACAAATAATAAAAAAATTAGTCAGGCATGGTGGCATGTGCCTGTAGTCCCAGCTACTTAGGAGGCTCAGGTGGAAGGATCCCTTGAGCCTGAAAAGTCAAGGTTGCAGTGAGCTGTGATCACATCACTGCACTCCAGCCTGGGAGACACAGTGAAACCCCATCTCTAAAAACAAAAAACACATAAACAAATAAATAACACTGACAATAACCAAAACTAAATGAATACAGATAACTCAATTCCTTCTGACTCCAGGGTGACCCCAGAGTCCCAGGCCAGGGCTGCGTCTGGGGTGGGCTCCTCTGGGAAAGTGACCAAATCCCTGCTCACCGCAGCAATTAGATCACTCAGACCTGGGGGGAGGCGCCTTCCGGGAGGGCGCACTGACTTCCACGGCAGAGGCTCTTACATCAGTTCTGGTCACCCACGCTTCCATGACATGTGCTTGGGGTGACAGGAACACCACTGTTTACATGGGACCCACCTCCCGCCATGGCATCATGGGACTCACAGCCCTGGCCTCCTTCCCGAGTCAAGCATTTTTGTCCAGTGAATACAGCTTTGATGTAGCTTTCCATAGCGCCAATCTCCTCCCCGCCAGGGAAGTGATGCATATTTTATAGAGACATTCTTTCACCTCATTCTAACTGATTGTACATTTGTTTCTCTGTAAGGGGTTTGCACCAATCAAAATGAAATTGAGATCATGTTCCCCCCAGCCTTTCTTTATCTAAGGGCACAGAGCTTCCTGTCTGATTTTAGTCACCGATTAGATTGATGAGCTTAATCACATCCCAAATGTCCATTGACCTATCTCCCTGTGTGTGCAGGACTGGCTCAGTCTGCAGCTTTTATTAGAAATCAACGGAAGCCAACAGAACGCGGAGCCCTGAATGAGCGATGTGAATTTGAATCATCTGACCTGAACTTCAATGTAGAAGAAAGCCCCTCTGTGCGCACCTGCTGACCTGCCTGTCACCACCCTCACAGCTGTGCCGGGTCAATGGCACAGACCCAGCCATTCCAAAGTTACCAAAGTTACCATCTGATATGTGTGGGCTCATACAGAAAGTATGCTATAATGTGAAGACATAAGTCAGATGGAAAAATACGTTGATGCCAACTTTTTTTTTTTTTTGAGACAGAGTCTTGTTCTGTCACCCTGGCTGGAGGGCAGTGGTACAATCTCAGCTAACTGCAACCTCCGCCTTCCGAGTTGAAGCGATTCTCCTGCCTCAGCCTCCCAAGGACCTGGGATTACAGGCACCCACCACCACTCCCGGCTAATCTTTGTATTTTTAGTAGAGATGGAGTTTCACCATGTTGGCCAGGCTGGTCTCAAACTCCTGACCTAGGTGATCCACCCACCTCAGCCTCCCAAAGTGCTGGGATTACAGGCTTGAGCCGCTGTGCCCGATGCCAACTTTTTAAAAATGCACACTCCCTCCAAGGGTTAACAGCACAGGAGAGGTTGTTGCATTGCTCTGAAATCATATTGGAAACCAAAGCAGTAGGTGTGCTTCCCCAGTAGAGTCTTGACAGGGCCTTGGGTTTAGAATAAGAAAGGAAGAGTTTCCAGCATGTCAATGAGCGTGGTGGTAATGGTTCATGAAGGGTCATTGAGTCTAGGCTGGCAGAGGGCAAAGAGGTGAAAGATAAGGAGGAGTGGCGCTGAAGAGCCAAGGAGACTCCAGGAGCAGGAGGCGGGGAGCTGGAAGGGCCATCACACACAGCCGTCCCCCTTAACCATGGGGATGTGTTCCAAGATCCCACTGGATGCCTGAATCCATGGGTAGTACCAAGCCCTATGTATACGATGCTCTTCCCAATGCATCCATACCTATGATCAAGGTTAATGTGGCCGGCGTGGTGGCTCATGCTCATACAGCACTTTGGGAGGCCAAGACGGACGGATCACTTGAGCTCAGGAGTTCGCCAGCCAACATGGTGAAATCCCATCTCTACTAAAAATACAAAAAACTTAGCCAGGTGTGGTGGCAGGCTTCTATAATCCCAGCTACTCATAAGGCTGAAGCATGAGAATCCCTTGAATCCAGGAGGCGGAGACTGCAGTAAGCCAAGATTATGCCAGTGCATTCCAGCCCGGGCAACAGAGAGAGACCTTGTCTCATAAAAAAGGTTAATGTATAAATTAAGTACAGCAAGAAACTAACAACAATAACCAATAGTAAATAGAACAATCATAACAAGGTACTATAATAAAAGTTATGTGAATGTGGTCTCTCTATAAATCTCTCTTTCTCTCAATATAACTTATTGTACTCAGCTGACCGCAGTGACTCACACCTGTAATCCCAGCACTTTGGGAGGTCAAGGTGAGGGATTGCTTGAAGCCAGGAATTCCAAATTAGTCTGGGCAACATAGTGAGATCCCATCTTTACAAAAAATGCAGAAGATGAGCCAGGCATGGTGGTTTGCCCTTGTGGTCCAGCCACCTGGAAGGCTGAGGTAAGAGGATCTCTGCAGCCCAGGAGCTTGAGGTTGCAGTGAGTGCTGTGCCCCGGGTAGTTACCCTGCGGAAAGTGAAACCACAGGTAAGCGGGGGGGCGGTCACTGTAACACAGAGCAAAGAAGGAAGTAGCAGTTGGGAAATGAAAGTTATTCTGGGTCATCAAGGAAGATGGCGATGATTCCTGATTCCGCATGGCGTGGCCCTCCAAGTCACCATACCACCGCCACGATACCTCAAGGATGGCAAGGATTTGGAAAGAAGAGGGAGACAGGAAGGAAAATCAAACAAGTAGAAGGAAGAGACTTCCTCAAGAGCCTGCTTTGCAGACTCCAGGTGGGCCTAAGGACCAACTTTATTCATGCATCGCCCTTTACAAAGTTCCTTCACACACACCACCACATCTGCTCTTCACAAATGTCATATCCTGAGAAACGGACAAAGACGGTGTCATACCCATGCACAGAACAGGAAACCGAAGCCCAGAGAGGGCAGGTGACTTGCCTGTGGCCACAGGTTTGCTCACTGGTACACGAGGGAAACCAACAAGGCCAACTGCAATGGAATCTGGGCTCCAGCCAGTGTGCCAAGTAGCAGGGATGCTCTGTGCCTCTGAGCCACCTGTCAGCCTCCTAGGAGGCAGCTCAAGTGAGGACATAGTTTGTTGATGTTTTATCTGCTGTGCTACCTGCAGAGCCCACACCAGAGGAGAAACACCAACAACGGCGCGCTGGCCAGGTGAGATCGCGGTGGCAGTTGCACGCCCTGTGGCTTCCTAGAGGTCACGCCGCTCCTGCAGATGCCAAGGCTGAGTCCCCAAGGCAGAAAAAGCAAGTGGGGCTCCTGTCTCTGCAGAATATTCCTGAGACTTTGCATGGCAATTCTCCTGCTTGCTCACCCACAATGGGAATGGAAGATCCCTCCTAAGTCCCACAGCTGCCCCACATCTCCTCTGGGGCCTTCCATGCCCACGTCCCAGTCAGGAGCTTTGAGCACAGGAACTATTGGTCTCAGTGGCTGCGGCCTCCTAGCCAGAGGGCCGGCACTGACCCGGGAAGCTGCAGCTGCAGTGGCACTTTGTCCTCACAGCAGCCTCCACCCCGCCAGGCTGGGACAGATGGCCCATTTTCCATCCCCAGAGATGCCAAAGGCATCCCCTGGCCAGAGTCCTTAAGTTGTCCCTGCAGATGTTGGCAGCCTCCTGGCCTGCGCTCCGCCACTGGGATGTCAGAGCAGCGGGAGGTTGTGCTCCATGGGACCGGAAGGGCAGAGCTGTCCTGGCTATGCCAAAGGGCCAGGAGGGGAAGCTGCTTTCCAGCTGAGTGAGGCTGGAGGAGAAAGGTAGGGGAACAGACCCACATCTGGAACACATCTGCCTAAAGGCCCTGGCATCCTGTATTAGCATCAACATGATCCAGAGGTCAAACCACACCTGAGACCATCTGCCGTGAGCTACTGAGCAAGCCACTTCGCTTCTTGGACCGAGTTTCCTCATCTGTAAAATGGGAATGCAGGCCGGGCACAGTGGCTTCTGCCTGTGACCCCAGCACCTTGGCAGGCTGAAGCAGAGTGTTCACTTGCACCCAGGAGTTCAAGACCAGCCTGAGCAACACAGTGAGACCTCATCTCTACAAAACATTTTTAAAAATTAGCCGGGCTGGATGGTGTGTGCCTGTGCTAACAGTGACTCAAGAGGCTAAGAGTAAGGTAGGAGGATTGCTTGAGTCTAGAAGATCAAGGCTGCAGTGAGTCGTGTTCATGCCACTGTACTCCAGCCTGGGCAACACAGCAAGACCCTGTCTCTTAAATAACTAAATAAAACAAAATTAAATAAAAAGGGAATACACCTGATACTATGTACCCCAAAGGGGTTTAGAGGATCAAAGGAGAATTTGTGCAGCATTGCTATGAGAATAGCATACATTAAATTATTACTCCCTAATAAGTAACTCTGTAAAATGCATAGACCAGAAAGGAGGACTGGGAGCAGAGAAGGTGGGAAGGAATGCAGCTACCTCTGCAGTCTCCGCCTGGGAGCTCAGCTGCATGGGATGCTGTTCAGGTCGCCCTGGGGTCCTCCAGCTGTGCTAGTGGGAGCACTGGGGGTAGAGGGAGTCAACAGTGCAGGGAGCAAAGCACCCCAAAGCTGAATGGCACCATTTCCCTGAAGCACTCCTGCCTCCCCTAAACAGGAAGTGGTGCTTGACTGCTGAATTCCTATACATGACTCAAGGTAAAGCAATAAACAAAAATACATCTGAAGTGTTCCTATCCGGCACTTCAGGATAGGAAGTCAAAACACAAGTGTTGGACAAAAAGTCAAACACAAGTGTTTACTAATGTATGAAGTCACCACCCCCGCAAGCTGAAAGGAGAACACGTTTCGGTGGATGGTCCAAACTTCCTCAATTGCGACAGGAGACATCAAAGGACCGTGGCTCCCCCATTGGTGTGCGTTGGCATGCCACTGCGGAGAACATTTTGGGAAGCCAGGAACCTGCATTCTTATTTCCTGGTGGTTTCAGGTCCCTGGGAGAGGCTGTGTTCCCGAGAGTGACTGCCATGCGCAGACGCATGTCTCTGGGATTCTGTGTGGCTTTCTTGTGCCCCCCACAAGATGATCCAGCATGCAGGGGAGGCCTCTGGGTCCTGCCTCCTGCTGGAACCAACAGTGACCACTGGCGCTCCTGTTGTCAAGGTTTCAAACATTTCACCACCACGGGTTCCCTTGACCTGATTATAATTTAAAAAACAGGCTAGGTGTGGTGACTCCAGGCTATAATCCCAGCGCTTCGCTTCGGAAGGCCAAGGTGGGAGGACTGCTTGAAGCCAGGACTTTGAGACCAGTTTCGGCAACAAAGCAAGATTCCATGTCTATAAACAATAAAAAAATTAGCCAGGCATGGTGGTGCACAACTGTAGTCTCAGCCATTTGGGAGGCTAAGGTAGGAGGATTGCTTGAGCCTAGAAGATTGAGGCTGCAGTGAGCTATGATTTCTCCACTGCACTCCAGCCTGGGTAACAGAGCAAGACCATGTCTCTTGAAGAAAAAGGGTGGGGAGACGCACAGCGGCTCACTCCTGTGAGTGGCTCACTCCAGCACCTTGAGAAGCTAAGGCAGGAGAATTGCTTGAGTTCACGAGTTCGAGGCCAGCCTGGGCAACATAAACACATCTTGTCTCTACAAGAAAAAAGTCCCAGCCAGTTTAATGTCATTATTACTTCCTAAGAAACTGATTTGATCATTTGTCAAAATCTGACATTTACAAAATCTGACTGTAGGACACTTCCTCAGACAGAACTTGTGGCAGGTTTCTCTGCCGTTCTCCTGTCCCCAGTGTCTTCTCTCTAGGTTCTGGGGCATCGTGGGAACCATCCTCAGGAGCACTGTGCCGGGAGGGGGTATCTCCTGATGGAGCTTTTTCTGATCCAGAGTGGCTGCTGTGCATCACAGTTTCACTCTGGTCTACCTACTAGGACCCAGGAATCCTTGCCTCCATCAAACAGACCCTATGCCTCTAATTCAAGCCACACTAGGGGCCCTCACTCTCCTAGAATGAGAAGGACAAAGAAGAAAACACATGCGTGTGATTATGTGCTCAGACTTCTCCTCCTCAGTGCTGGGTTCTGCTGGGCCAGGCAGCGTGCTGCAGGGGCCAGTGACACTTGTTCTGGGCCCTCAGTAGCCAGAATCTAGGGAGAGGAGACAAGGAAGTACTAGAGCTGGTGGCTGGAAACACTTTTCTGGGAAGGGCTGGGTGGCGAATAGTGTAGGCTTTACAGGCCGCACGTTCTCTGTCGTAGCTACACAATTCTGCCCCTGCAGCGTGAAAACAGTCAGGAACCCTATACAATGAGTGTGGCTGTGTTCTAATAAAATGTTACTTATAGGCCAGGCATGGTGGCTCATGCCAGCCCTTTGGGAGGCTGAAGTGGGTGGATCACTTGAGGTCAGGAGTTCGAGACCAGCCTGGCCAACGTGGTGAAACCCCATTTCTACTAAAAATACAAAATTTAGCCGGGTATGGTGGTGTGGGCCTGTAATCCCAGCTACGCAGGAGGCTGAGGCAGGAGAATTGCTTGAACCTGGGAGGCGGAAGTTGCAGTGAGCCGAGACTGTGCCACTGCACTCCATTCTGGGCAACAGAGCCAGATTCCATCTCAAAAAAAAGAAAAAGTTGGCCGGATGCGGTGGCTCACACCTGTAATCCCAGCACTTTGGGAGGCCAAGGCGGGTGGATCACAAGGTCAGGAGATTGAGACCATCCTGGCCAACATGGTGAAACCCTGTCTCTACTAAAAATACAAAAATTAGCCAGGTGTGGTGCCGGGGGCCTATAATCTCAGCTACTTGGGAGGCTGAGGCAGGAGAATTGCTTGAACCCGGGAGGCGGAGATTGCAGTGAGCCAAGATCACACCGCTGCACTCCAGCCTGATGACAGAGCAAGACTCCTTCTCAAAAAAAAAAAAAAAAAAAACAAGTCATTTACAAAATCAGGTGGTGATTCAGATTTGGTCCATGGGCTGTTGTTTGCCACACTACACTAGAGAGGAGATGTACAGGACAGAAGCAGTGCCTGGTACGGGACAGCTCAAAGGTGGGACCGGTTGCTTTTACTGAGCAGGGTTAGGACAGGACAGGCTTCGTGGGACAGGCATTGCTGTGCTGAGCTGAAAGAGGGAAGTAGCATTTGCCAAGCAGGCTGGGGTGAGGGCCACTGCTGGAAAGTGAGGCACAGGTGGAGCTCAGGTCCTGCAGCATGGCATTGCAGGGGCTGTGGCAACCTCAGCTTATCAGTATGGCTGGAGACGGGAGAGGTGGGAGCCAGAGATGAGGCTAGACAGGGAGGCAGGGGCCAGCTCCGAGAGGTGCTGTGAGCCATGCTAAGGGCTTTGGTCCTTATCTTCAGGGCAGGAGGAGTAGGAGCTAACAGAGCCTCTGGGTTCCATCACTGTTGCAGATAGTTTACATAAATGATCAATGATCTTATTCATTCTCATGAAATTTGATGAGGTGGGTGTTACAAATTCCATTTTGTGAAGCAACACTAGCTCAACTTTCCCTGCTTCCCCTAAGCGCAGAGTCCGATCCAATCTGGATCCTCCAGGAGCTGGACCCTGCTCTCTCCACAGTGCAGCCTCCAGCGGAGCCTGAGCCCCAGGACGCTTTTCCTCCCTCGCCCTATTGCCAGGAACCGCCTTCCTCCTCATCCCACCAGCAGGAAAGGTTCAGAGAATGCTGCAATTTCCCAGAGTTGGACCCTGGAACCCTGGGTGGTACAGGGCGGGGACCTCAAGGCATTGGCCACTCACCCCAGGAGGCCGTCTGGGGATGCAAAAGCCTGGCTCCCTCAGGGAGAAGGGAGTGGAGTGTTTGTCTGCTCTGCTCCCTTCATCCTGGCTGAGACCCACCTGGAACCCGCACAAGGGGCCGAGGCTCTGCTGCTCTGTGACTGACATCACCAAGCTAGAGGAATTCCAGAGATTCCTGCTGAGGCATCAGCCCCAGCTCATCTCCTCTCTGCACCTGATTTACTCGGTTGCTTAGTTGCAGAACATTTTGGTTCTTTTCATTCCACCCTCTGAAACTTGGAGCAATTTGCAAGAGCAAGTCTCTTTTTCCTCTATCACATGCGCCAGGCATTTGGGGAACTCTCACCAAGTATTTGTTGAGTTAAACAATTAATACTGAAGTGTATCATTTGCACAAATGCCTTTATTTACTCCTTCACATTTCCTCCACACTAAGCAAGACTCTCTGCCACCATTTTACAGAGAATTTGTCCTTAAAGAAGTCTGGCTCAGGCAGGTGTGGTAGTGGCTCACGCCTGTAATCCAGGCACTTTGGGAGGCCGAAGTGGGCCGATCACTGAGGTCAGGAGTGTGAGACCAGCCTGGCCAATACGACAAAACCCAGTCTTTACTAAAAATACAAAATTAGTTGGGTGTGGTAGCGGGTGCCTGTTGTCCCAGCCACTCGGGAAGCTGAGGCAGAAGAATCACTTGAGCCCAGAAGGCACAGGTTGCAGTGAGCAGAGATCGCGGCCACTGCATTCCAGCCTGGGCAACAGACTGCAACTCCATATCAAAAACAAAAACAAAAACAAACAATGAAATCTGGCTCCTTAAAGCTCAAAGTGTGAACTCGGGACCTGTGGCAACTGGGAGCTTGTGAGAAATGCGGACTCTCAGGCCCCGCCCCAGACCTGCTGAACTAGAAGCTTTATCACGAGAAGATCCTGCCGTGATTCACATACGTGTGAAGATCTGAGAAACACTGGGGACGTGACTTTGCAACTGTACCCAGAAACAATCACTAACCCCAGCTCCGTTCCTTCCGTAACCGCTCAAGTGATATTCTTTATATATTCAGAATCAAGCTGTATTCCAAGTTCAGGAAACATCATGGCCCCTACAAATTTCCTCTTCCAAATTCTTCTCCTTGAGTGCACCTACCCCATTCCTGCTTTTGGCAACAATGATGGTTTTAAGTAGGTAAGAAGGAAGTGAGAGTAGAAAAATGTTGAAATGACACATTTGAGGGTGACGGCCGAACACCTTGTCTCTGAAATTGTCATGCTATGTAGGGTGTGTACTTCCTGTGCCCTGTTAATTCATTCCTTTGCCAAGTCTTTAGCCATTTAGAGGAAAGATAAGGTGGCTTTTCCAAGGTCACACACACAGCAGCAAGCAATGGGGAGGGGAGAGGGATGCTTAAGCCCAGAGGATCCCCTGGTTGGGCCGATGTCCCCGAAAATACAGGAGAAAGCCATGTGCCAGGCCAGCGTCCTCCCTTGCCCCAGCAGGCAAGGTTTCTACATTTCTGGTTACGGCCACTGCCTGGGGTGGAGAGAAGAATGCCCTGTTTTGAATCTTAGTTCCACAATTTACCAATAGCGTGGCCTTCAGTGAGACACATTCTCTCTGAGCCTGTTCAGACTGGGACAGTATTCACTTTGCAGACGGGCTCTGAGGACAGGAGAAAGCATCTCAGCTGGGCCTGCAGTGTCCAGCTTATACTAGATGTTATTTCTCAGAGAAGTGTTCCCAGTCATCTCTCAACCATGTGTTCTCTTTGCCACCTCACTCCACAACCTTCACTGACTCCCTTCTACCTGTGGGAGAATGTGCAGGCTCTAGAACTCAAGACTTCCCCCACTGGGTCTCCATTTCACCCTTCCAGCCTTCTATCCTACTTCTCCTTTAAATGAAGGTGTGCTAACACATCTAATTTTCTTATTTCTACCTTATATAACATTATTTCTTCTACAAATATGAAGACGAGTCCTCTAGGGCAGAGGTTCCCAACCCCTGTGCCACAGACTGGTTGCTACCAGTCCATAGCCTGTTAGGAACCGGGCCACACAGCAGGAGGTGAGTGGCAGGCCAGCGATCATTACTGCCTGAGCTCCACCTCCTGTAGGATCAGCGGCAGCATTAGACTCTCACAGGAGTGTGAGCCCTGTTGGGACCTCCACATGCGAGGGATCTAGGTAGTGTGTGTGCTCCTTATGAGAATCAAATGCCTGATGATCTCACTGTCTCCCATCACCCCAGATGTGACTGTCTAGTTGCAGGAAAACAAGCCCAGGACTCCCACTGATTCTACATTATGCTGAGTCATACCATTATTTCATTATATATTACAATGTAGCAATAATAGAAATAAAATGCACAATAACTGTAATGCTTTTCTATCTTCCTGAAACCATGCCCAGCAACTCTGGTCTGTAGAAAAATTGTCTTCTACAAAACCAGTCCCTGATGCCAAAAAGGTTGGGAAATGCTGCAATGGGCTGTTAAGAGCGCAGGTTGAGTCTGGGCGCAGTGGCTTATGCCTGTAACTCCAGCATTCTGGGAGGCTGAGGTGGGGGTATCACCTGAGGTCAGGAGTTCAAGGCCAGCTTGGTCAAAATGGTGAAATGCCATCTGTACTAAAAATACAAAAATTAATGGGGCATGATGGTGAGTACTGTATCCCCAGCTACTCGGGAGGCTGAGGCAGGAGAATTACTTGAACCCGGGAAGCAGAGGTTGCAGTGAGAGGAGATTGTGTCACTGCACTCCAGCCTGGGCAACAGAGCAAAGCTCTGTCTCAAAAAAAAAAAAAAAAAGAAAGAAAGAAAGCTGGTTGATCATAGGAGTTAAGCCACTTAATTGATGACTTCTCCTATGCCTGCTAGGGAATTTTGGTGTTTTTCTTCATCGACAAATAGTATTCCTTATTTCCAAATAGGTGTACCTCCTTTTTCTATTAAAATAATCCAGAGGTTATTATTGGTAAAAATGTATTTAAAGTTTAAACCCAAGTTACATTTAAACAACTATACCTAAGTGAAGTTGGCCTCTCCCACTATTAATAAATCCTCTCACTATTTTGCAACACAGATGACTTCATTCTGCTGACTGTTAATGAGTTGTTCATTTAGTTATGGGATTTTAAACTGATAAGAGCTGGGGCGTATAGTTCCAGTTAATTTTTTATTCTAAAGATGTAACTTATTGTCTTTGCTAACTTTTACTATTACTTTGTTATTTTCTTTTTTTTCTTTTCTTTCTTTCTTTCTTTCTTTCTTTTTTTTTTTTTTTTTTGACAGGGTATCTCTCTGTTGCCCAGGTTGGAGTGCAGTGACACGATCTAGGCTCACTGCAACCTCCATCTCCCAGGTTCAAGCAATTCTCCTGTCTCAGCCTCCCAAGTAGTTGGGATTACAGGTACCTGACACCACACCCAGCTAATTTTTGTATTTTTAGTACAGATGGGGTTTCACTATGTTGGTCAGGCTGGTCCTGAACTCCTGACCTCAGGTGATCCACCTGCCTCAGCTTCCCAAATTGCTGGGATTACAGGTGTGAGCCACAGCGTCCAGTCTACTTTTCTCATAGAGCACTTTTTCTTTTTAAAAATTTACATCACACAAGTAATGTGCCGACATCTTGATAACGTTTGAGGGAGGCACATCCACCCATGAGCATGAAAACTCAGCCATCTGCTTATGAGCTACGAAAGGATCACAGGGCACTTCTAGATTCCTAGTGTTTTTCATGTCAATGACTAAATATGAATATTTTGGGAAATGTTAAACACAATTTAATTCGACTTGGGAAAGGACTAGGGTGAATTCAGAGTAATCAGATGTCCCCAAAACTACCCCTAGTAAACCAGTTTCTTGGATTGAGCTATAATTTGATTCATCCAAACCTTTCAGCTTCCTTACCATGTTCTGACTCATCTCCTTTAGAAGTTCTAATAAAATGCATCACATTATGAATTACAGATTTTTCACTAAGGAGAGAGAGAGGCGGTGTATGAGCACTTTATAGACTATTTTATTAATTGTCAGATTCTGCTTTGGACTATTTAACCATGGAAACCTTCATAAACATTGTAGTCTAAGCAAGTGAATGTAGCCACTGATTTTAAATCCAAAGACTGTGCTTTTCCTAACAGTTTTTGTTTGTTTGTTTGTTGTTTTTGTTTTTGTTTTTTGAGATGGAGTCTGGCTCTGTCCCCGTGGCTGGAGTGCAGTGGTGCAATCTCAGCTCACTATAACCTCTGCCTCCCAGGTTCAAGCGATTCTTTATCCTCAACCTCCTGAGTAGCTAGGATTACAGGCTCGCGCCACCACACCCAGCTAATTTTTATATTTTTAGTAGACACGGGGTTTTGCCGCATTGGTCAGATTGATCTCAAACTCCTGACCTCGTGATCCGCCCACCTCGACCTCCCAAAGTGCTGGGATTACAGGTGTGAGCCACTGAGGCCAGCCTTCCTAACAGTTTTTTAACTACACTTGTACTGATCCTTCTATTCAACCAAGGCTGGCTGATACACGGGGTAAAGAAGCTGAGATTATAGGGGAATGTCATTTCCAGAAGAGGCTCAGAGAGACAGAATCGCCACACATTGAAGTTTAAGCCATTACTTGCAGATCTCTGGTAAAAAAATTATTTGTCTGTATTTAAACAAAGCATAGTGAGATACCTAGTTCTTGTCAGGGTCTTGACTTATGTATTCTCTAATATTAAAGTCATTTTTGTAATAGCACCTACTTATAAACCTAAATGTAATAATTTATTCAGTCAAGAATTATCAACAGATACTAAAACCATCAGGTGAAAGGTTATGGTAAACAGAATATTTTCATGGCACTAAAGAGTTACACACAGATTCACTGTGAATTGCAAAGAGAAAATGTACCTCTATGATAGAGAGATCTGGCAGTCATCACTTTAACCAGGCAATCAAAATTAGCCTCACAGACAGTGGAACAACCTTACTCAATGTACTTCCTAATGTGATGCAGAAAGTACACCCTATCATCCATGAACTCTTTCTTGTCCAAAATGTTTAATCTGAGTCTATTCAAGGTGGTAAACATACCTTCCAGGTCCCTGGAAGTAAAGGGGATAGAGAAAAAGTTTAAAAAGTCATCAAGAGACCAATTATACAAATCTAGGCCACTTCAACTTGTGTAACATCCCACAAGACGACTGTCCCAGACCTGCCAAAAATTCAAGGTCAGCCCGGTGCAGTGGCACATACCTACCCAGCACTTTGGAGGCCAAGGCAGGAGGATCACTTGAGGCCAGGAGTTCAAGACCAGCCTGTGCAAAATAGTGAGACCCTGTCCTTACAAAATGTTTAAAAATGGATAGGGCACGCTGGCATGTGCCTGTGGTCCCAGCAACTCGGGAGGCTAAAGTGGGAGGATTGCTTGAGTCTGGGAATTCAAGGTGCAGTAAGCTGTGATCACACAACTGTACTCCAGCCTAGGTGGCAGAGCAAGATCCTGTCTCTAAAACAAAAGAAAAAAAATTAAAGTTATTGAGGGGAGGGAAAAGGGCTGGGTGTTGCAGGGTTAGGCTGAAAGGGATGATGGAAGAACACACGACTAGCACTTGCAAGCAATGAAAGCTACGAAAGACATTCCTGGGATCATTTCAGAAATTGGAGTATGATTTGTGTATAGATGAACTTACGGAATTATGATTAGTTCTTCTAGGTCTGATGGTACTATAGTTATGTAGGAGATTATTCTTTTTTTAATTGTATTTATTTTTATTTATTTATTTTATTTTACTTTATGTTCTGGAGTACGTGTGTAGATCTTACAGGATTGTTACACAGGTATACACATGCCATGGTGGTTTTCTGCCTCCATCCCCCTGTCACCTACATTAGGTATTTCTCCCAGTGTTATCCCTCCTCAATCTCCCCACCCCCTGCTATCCCTCCCCTAGTCCCCTACCCCTCAACAGACCCCAGTGTGTGATGTTCCCCTCCCTGTGTGCACGTGTTCTCATTGGTCAACACCGAGTTATGTGTGAAAACATGCGGTGTTTGGTTTTCTGTTCTTGTGTCAGTTTGCTGAGAATGATAGTTTCCAGATTCATCCATGTCCCTGCAAAGGACATGAACTCATCCTCTTTTTATGGCTGCATAGTATTCCATCCATAGAGAAAATACATGCCACATTTTCTTTATCCAGTCTATCATTGATGGTCATTTGGGTTAGTTCCAAGTCTTTGCTATTGTAAACAGTGCTGCATATGAACATATGTGTGCGTGTGACTTTATAATAGAACGATTTATAATCCTTTGGGTATATACCCTGTAATGGGATTGCTGGGTCAAATGGTATTTCTATTTCTAGATCCTTGTAGGAGATTATTCTTAGAAGATTAACGCTGGAAGCTGGGCTTGGTGGCTCACACCTATTATCCCAGCACTTTGGGGGGCCAAAGTGGGTGGATCACCTGAGATCAGGAGTTTGAGAGCAGCCTGGCCAACATGGTGAAACCCCATCTATACTAAAGATACAAAAATTTGCCAGGTGTGGTATGGGCACCTATCATTCCAGCTACTTGGGACACTGAGACAGAAGAATAGCTTGACCCGGGAGGTGGAGGTCGCAGGGAACAGATTAAACCACTGCACTCCAGCATGAGTGATGAGAGCAAAACTCTGTCTCAAAAAAAAAAAAATTAGCCAGGCGAGGTGGCAGGTGCCTGCAGTCCCAGCTATTTGGGAAGCTGAGGTAGGAGCATCACTTGAACCCAGGAGACAGAGGTTGCAGTGAGCCAAGATCCTGCCACTGTACTCCAGCCTGGGCCACAGAGCGAGACTCCAACTCAAAAAGAAGATTCAGCCGGGCGTGGTGGCTCACACCTGTAATCCCAGCACTTGGGGAGGCCGAGGCGGGCATATCACCTGAGGTAGGGAATTCGAGACCAGCCTGACCAACATGGAGAAACCCTGCCTCTACTAAAAATAGAAAAGTTAGCCGAGTGTGGTGGTGCATGCCTGTGGTCTCAGGTACTCGGGAGGCTGAGGCAGGGGAATCCCTTGAACCTGGGAGGTGGAGGTTGCAGTGAGCTATCGCCACTGCACTCCAGCCTGAGCAGCAAGAACAAAACTCTGTCTCGAAGAAGAAGAAAGAAGAAGAGGAAGAGGAAGAGGAAGAAGAAGAAGAAGAGAAAAGAAAAGAAGAAGATTCACACTGGAATATTTAGGGATGACCTGTCGTTCATAATAATGTCTACAACTTATTTTCAAATGACATAGCAAAATCTAAACATAAATTTTCTCTCTCTCTCTCTTTCTCCCTCTCTATCTCTCATTTGTCTACCTAACAGAGCTTGGAGAGTGAAAGAATGCACAAATATGATAATATGTCAGCAATTGTTTAATCTGGGTGGAAGGTATGTAGATTTTTATTGTACCATTCTTTCAACTTTTATGTGTTTGAAACCTCCGCCTTCAAACATGGAAAAATAATTTTAGCTTCATTTTTACTTCGGATGGAGCTATCCACAATTTAGTTGAAACTTAACTTCACTTTTTGAATCTTAAACATACTGTACGCTGGGGAGTACTGGTTTAAGTCAATGGTATGACCAGTTGCTAGGATGAAATTTACCATTCTGAGGATAGCTTAGTCAAACCCTCATGTATTGTTTGATTTTAAAGAATCACTGTTGGTTCTGGGGTGACACAGTCAAACAAGATGTGGTGAGCTGCCTTACGGCATGCTGCTGCCAGGGCCTTTTAGCTTTTGGTGAGGGAGAGGCCCTGATGGCCAGTGTACTGGTGCTCCCATGCATAGTCCACAGCGGACAGTGAAACCAGGCCCAACTTCTATACTTCTGGGCCTATAACAGCCCGTCTGTGGGTTTCCATTGCCCGGCTCTCATATAAGCTAAATTAACTCTGGAAGCTTTTGTGTCCTGTGTCTGTGTTATTATTACTTTTTTTGAGCCAAAGTCTCACTCCGTCACCCAGGCTGGAGTGCAGTGGTGTGATCTTGGCTCACTGCAACCTCTGCCTCCTGGGTTCAAGTGATTCTCCTGCCTCAGCCTCCTGAGTAGCTGAGACTACAGGTATCCACCACCACACTTCGCTAATTTTTGTATTTTTAGTGGAGACAGGGTTTCACCATGTTGGCCAGGCTGGTTTCAAACTCCTGACCTCAAGTGATCTGCCCACCTCAGCCTCCCAAAATGCTGGGATTACAGGTGTGAGCCACCATGCTCAGCCTGTGTCTGTATTAAAGCATAAAATAAAGTAATTCATATAAATGTAAATCCAAGTTACAAGTATTATAGGACACATTAGTAATTTAAACATTATTTATACTTAACAATTAGTCTTCTGATATAGTATAATAGCTATTGCTGTTGTAGATACTAATCTTCCTTTAGAGGCTTAACAAGATAATAAAAGTAATAGGGTTAGTAATTCAGGGAGGTGGGAAAATATGCGGTAAATTAATTAGGTTAATTTAATATTCATTTCTATATTATACTTTTTTTTTTTTTTTGAGATGGAGTCTTGCTCTGTCGCCCAGGCTGGAGTGCAGTGGTATGATCTTCGCTCTCTGCAACCTCTACCTCCCAGGTCAAGTGATTCTCCTGCCTCAGGATCCTAAGAAGCTAGGATTACAGGTGTTTCCCCCCCACCCCCCCACCCCAGCAGGTTTGTATTTTTAGGATAGGTGGGGTTTATCCATCAAGGCCAGGCGGGTCTTGAACTCTGACCTCAGATGATCTGCTGCTCAGCCTCCCAAAATCCTGGAATTACAGGCATGGGCCACCGCACCCAACCCCTCACAACATTAAGTAAATAGCATTTACAGATTGCACATGGCAAGCTGTGAGCCTATTTTTCGGTTTCCATGGCTGTATCAGAATTGCAGCATCCCTCACATTTAATGAGATACCATGAGACCTGAGTGATGGCAAGCTGTAGCCATATGATTTGTGCACTTTTCTGTTTGTCTCCTAAGGCTACATTAAAATAAAACAAAACAAAACAAAAGACATCCAACAGATGAAACCAGTTATGCATGACTGCAGACCTGTTAGTCATAATGTTTTATTTAAAGAGGAATGAAGGGCAATTTTGGGTTGCATGATCTTGAAGAAAGACTCAGAGACTAGCTGTCTATATTTCAGGCTAGAAATTGCTTTGAACAGTGGCCCAGTGCCACGAAGAAGGAACGTTGGCAAGGCACATTGGTGCACACCTGTGATTCCAGTACTTTGGGAGGCTGAGGCAGGAGGATTCTTTGAGCTCAAGAGTTGCAGACCAGCCTGGGCAACATAGTAATACTTCATCTCTACTACAAATAAAGTTATCTGGGTTTTGTGGCACACGCCAGCAGTCCCAGCTACTCAGCAGGCTGAGGCAGGAGGATTGCTTGAGCCTATGTGAATTGAGGCTGCAGTGAGCTATGATTGTGCCACTGCAGTCCAGGCTGGGTGACAGAACAAGACACTGTCTTAATTAGTTAATGATATAAAATTTCCTACATTCTATTATAATGATTTCATACAATTAGAGAGCTGTAATTACTTAATTTAGACCTACCAGTAAAACAGTGATATTTATGTCGAGAGGAAAGATCATTTTCTGTTATTCACAGTTCTTAATTGGAACTGAGAAAAGAACTTTTATGTGATGAATGTGAGTCTTTTAAATTATCTGCTTCAGGCTGGGCGTGGTGGGCTCACGCCTATAATCCCAGCACTTTGGGAGGCCTGGGCGGGAGAATAACTTGAGACTGGGAGTTCAAGACCAGCCTAGACAACATGGCAAAATCCTACTTCTACTAAAAATTCCAAAAATTAGCTGAGCGTGGTGGTGGGCGCCTGTAATCCCAGCTACTCTGGAGGCTGAGGCATAAGAATTGCTTGAACCCAGGAGGCGGAGGTTGAAGTGAGCCAAGATTACACTACAGCACTCCAGCCTGGGTGACAGAGAGAGACTTTTGTCTCAGGAAAAAAAAAAAAAAAGAAAGAAACAAATTATCAGCCCCAGAGAGGCATGAAACTGAGCCAGCAATCATGTCCTTCTCCCCACTGAGCTATGTGTTCATCTGTGGAAACTATGTGCTGGTGCCACAAGTAGCTATGAATTAACCTAAGAATGGTGCACTGGACACTGTGACACACACCCCATACCTTCAGACAGTATACAGCCAATCACAAATCAGTGCTCTTTCTGTAAACCAATGAGAATTCTGGACAAGCAACTTGTATCCCCTTTTTATTGCCTTTAAAAACCCACTTGTAGCCAAGACCAAATGGAACTCCTATGCAAGTTGCTTGGGTCTGAGTCTTCCAGGCAGCTGTCCTCATGTTGGCTCAAGTAAACTCTTTAAATTATCTTTTGTGTCTCAGCCCTTTCCTCTTAGATGGACGGGATAGACCCCTATAACAAAAGACAGATTAACACGAGAAAAAGAAGCAGATATTCAATGACATGTGTGCCTCATCTATACAAGGGAGATACCTAAAAAAATGAGAAAATCCCCAGCTTGAGCCACCTTGCCCAGCCACTTTTTAAATCTTAAACATACTGAACACTGGAGAGTGTTGGTTTAAGTCAATGGTATGAATTCAGTTGCTAGGATGAAATTTACCATTCTGAGGATAGCTTAGTCAAACCCCACGTATCATTTGATTTTTTAAAATCACTGTTGATTCTGGGGTGACACAGTCAAACAAGATGTGGTGTGCCTCATGGTACACTGCTGCCAGGGCCATTTAGCTTTCGGTAAACGAGAGGCCCTTATGATCAGTATGCTGATAGCAGTCACATTCTACACATTCTGCTTCTCCCTTCTTGAACTATGTATTCACCTCTTGAACCTGTTTACCACAGGTAGCTATAAATTAACACAATAATGCTATAACAGACACTATAACTCACACTCTTAGCTTAATGATGTATAGCCAACCAATAGCTTATGTTATTTTAATGTAAATTCTTAGTAAACAACTCAGAAACTGCCTCTTCTCTCCCATTAAAAATCCACTTGTAATTGCTGCTAAGCAGTCTATATTCAGGACAACTTGAATCTGTACTCCTGGGTTGCAATCCGCAAGCTTGACTCAAATAAACATTCTACTTGTACTAATTTTGCCTCAACTTCTTCCCGTTAAAAGGTTGACACCATAAGGCCAGGAGCCCTTTTGAGCCAGGTGCCAAGTCAATTCTCCTAAAGGGCTTCATTGGTTCCTTAAACTCCTCCTTAGTTCCCCAAAACAGTCAGGTCATATCTGATTTTACACACATTCTTCTCAAGTATGGCTCAGTGAGACACCTGGTAATATCACCAATGTTTCCAGTTGTGTTCTGTTATATGGAGAACAGATTCTCATTGAACCTATGCAAAAAACTATATTGTCATGAAAATAAGAATATTTAGTAAGAATTGTGAATTCCAAATGGAACAGGTAGGGAGAAAAAAATAAATGCTTCAGTTCCTTTTACAAAGGTATAATTTACCAGATTGCTGTAAATTATAGTTAGCTTAAGAAAAAAGAGAAAAAAACATTTCCTTAAATCAGGAAAAACAAAAAAATTTTTTTTAAAAAGCAATGATTCAAACAAGCAGTCATAAAAATTATAATCAGCCTCCTCAATCTGTTTACTCTCAGGTAAGGGACTTCTTGCTCTGCTTGACCTTGGTTAGCAGTTTTAAGAACACACCAGTTTCATTATTAGAATACTGGAAATTCCTACCCAATCCAATAAGATGATCTTAAAGTCATTACATCAGAAACTTATACTTGTCAGAGTCGTCATCATGCTCCTCCTTGGAGACAAACCTCTATCAGGTTATAGTTGCTTATAAAAGCTTTCAGGAAAGGATCAGAGTGTTACAGGAGGCAAATCTGTCCACGTCTGCAGCAACCTCAATTCTTGCTTCCTCGGAAGAAAGAATTCGACTGATGGGCATAAGGCAGAAAAAGAGACTGAGGCAAGTTTCAGAGCAAGAGTGAAAGTTTATTAAAAAGCTTTAGAGCAGTAATGAAAAGAAAGTAAAGTACACTTGGAAGAGAGCCATGCAGACATCTTGGAAGTCAAGTGTGGGGTTTGACCTTTTTATTTTTTTAATTTTTTTTTTTTATGAGATGGAGTTTCACTCTTGTCCACCAGGGTGGAGTGCACTGGCTTGATCTCGGCTCACTGCAGCCTCCCCTCCCGTGTTCAAACGATTCTCCTGCCTCAGCCTCCCAAGTTAGTAGCTGGGATTACAGGTGTACACCACCATGCATGGCTAATTTTGTATTTTTAGTAGAAATGGGGTTTCACCATGTTGGCCAGCCTGGTCTCAAGCTCCTGACCTCAAGCAATCTGCCTCCTTCGGCCCTCCGAAGTGCTGGGATTACAGGTATGAGCCACTGCACCCAGCTGGGTTTGACCTTTTGACTTGGGGGTTTACATGCCTCTTAATGTGCATGCTTGAGCTCACTTGCTCAACTCCTGAGATCTTATCAAGAAGATGCTGATCACCAGTTTCAGGGTTTTGTATATGTGTGTGTGTGTGTGTGTGTGTGTGTGTGTGTGTGTGTGTTTTAATCTATAGAAAGACTGCCTTTTCCTGGCACTGACTGTGACCAATTATTATTTTAGAGACTCAGTGTGACAACTGCCTGACTATAACCACCCAAGTTCACTTTGCCCGCCTCCTAGACAGAGCCAATTCATCAAGACAGGGGAATTGCAATAGAGAAAGACTAATTCACGCAGAGCTGACTGTGCAAGAGACAAGAATTTTGTTATTACTCAAATAAGTCTTCCCGAGCAGTCAGGGAGCAGAGTTTTTAAGGACAACTTGGTGGGTGGGGGGAAGCCAGTGAGCCAGGAGAGCTCAGTTCAGGGATGAAATCATGGGGAGTCAGAGCTGTCTTTTTGCGCTGAGTCAGTTCCTTGGTGGGGGCTACAAGATCAGATGAGCCAGTTTATTGATCTGGGTGGTGCAAGCTGATCCATCAAGTACAGGGTCTGCAAAATATCTCAAGCACTGATCTTAGGAGCAGTTTAGGGAGGGTCAGAATCTTGTAGCCTCCAGCTGCCTGACTCCTAAACCATAATTTCTAATCTTGTGGCTAATGTCAGTCCTGCAAAGGCAATCTAGTTCCCAGCCAAGAAGGAGATCTGCTTTGGGAAAGGGCTGCTATTGTCTTTGTTTTAAACTACAAACTATAAACAGAGTTTCTCCCAAAGTTGGTTCAACCTATGCCCAGGAATGAACAGGGACAGCTTGGAGGTTAGAAGCAAGATGGAGGCGGTTAAGTTAGATCTCTTTCACCATCTCAGTCATCATTTTGCAAAGGCAGTTTCATGACCATCACCTGA
Source organism: Cacajao melanocephalus (assembly GCA_963573385.1). Classification (NCBI taxonomy): domain Eukaryota; kingdom Metazoa; phylum Chordata; class Mammalia; order Primates; family Pitheciidae; genus Cacajao; species Cacajao melanocephalus. The sequence goes on along the minus strand of CAUYLG010053674.1, from coordinate 24,914 downwards.
TGGTTGCCTGACTTTCCTGGTGAGGTGTGGGGACCCGCTCCTGCCCTGTTTCTGCCTGACTAGCTTCCTACTATAACAAGAATAAAACAATTAACTGTGGATGACAAAAGACTTAAAATGGCCATGATTAAAGATTTTATGAAAGTTCATTATAATGTAATTGACAAGAACATATGGTTATTTCTGTGATATACAACATTTTAAGAAAATAGTGAAATCACTTTTGCAAAATTTAAGACATGAAGAGAAATCTGACGTGTCTGACTGCATTTGTCTGTAGCCTCACAGATTGACTGTACATTCCTGGGCATGGGCCAAGCTAACTTTGAGAGAAATTTGTTTCCTACTTTTTTATTTTATTTTATTTTATTTTTTGAGACGGAATCTCACTCTGTCTCCCAGGCTGGAGTGCAGTGGTGCAATCAGGCTCACTGCAACCTCTACCTCCTGAGTTCCAGTGATTCTTGTGCCTGAGCCTCCCAAGTAGCTGGGATTACAGGCATCCACCACCATGCCCAAATCATTTTTGTACTTTCAATCGAGATGAGATTTCACCATTTTGGCCAGGCTGGCTTCAAACTCCTGACCTCAGGCGGTCTGCCTACCTTGGCCTCTCGAAGTGCTGGGATTACAAGTGTGAATAACTGCACCGGCCTATTTTATAGTTTAAATGATAATAGTCCTTCCCCAAAACTAAACTGTTCTTCTAAAACTAATGAAAGGCCACCAAGTTAAGAGAGAGAGAAGGGCTTGAATTCTAAATAATTACCTGCCATTATTCCAGAGGTCATAAGATTTGCAGCTTCTCAAATTACTCGGGAAGAGAACATCACTACGATAGAACCTAAGACTGGGCTTTTGACCTCAACATTTTTTCTTTTTCTTTTCGATTTTTTTTTTACTCCTTTTACTGTGGATTTTTCTTTTTTCTTTTTCTTTTTTTTTGAGACAGAGTCTCCCTCGGTCATCCAGGCTGGAGTGCAGTGGCATGATCTCAGCTCACTGCAATCTCTACTTTCCAGGTTCAGGTAGCCTTCCAAGTAGCTAGGATTACAGGTGTACACCACTATGCCCAGCTGATTTTTTGTATTTTTACTACAGTCAGGGTTTCCCTATGTTGACCAGGCTGGTCTCAAACTCCTGGCCTCAAGTGATCCACCCTCTCAGCCATTTGGTCCCCCAAATTAATGAGATTACAGGCCTGAGCTACCGCATGTGACCTGATTGGCCTTTTGAGATGGCTTTTCAAGTTTTTGCACTTCTGACACCAGATGGCCCCACTTGTACCCACTAACCAGTCCTGTGGCCCTCACCCAGGAACTGACTCAACATAAAAGGACAGCTTCAATTTCCTGTGATTTCATCTCCAACCCACCTGTCTGCCCACCAAACTATCTTTGAAAACCCCCAACCGCCAAGCCTCTGGGGAGATTGATTTGAGTATTGATTTGAGTAATAACTTCATCTCCCATGTGGCATGGCCAGCCTCGTATCAATTAAACTTTCTTTACTGCAATGCCGTAGTCTGAGTGAGTTGATTTTGTTGGTGCAGTGGGCAGTAAGAACCCATTGGCTCAGCCTGGCCAACAAGGTGAAACCCCATCTCCACTAAAAAATTAGTCGGGCGTGGTGGCAGGCACCTGTAATCCCAGCTACTTGGGAGGCTGAGACAGGAGAATGGTTTGAACCCAGGAGGTGGAGGTTGCAGTGAGCTGAGATTGCACCATTGCACTCCAGCCTGGGTGACAGAATGAGACTCCATCATAAAAAAAAAAAAAGACTGATAACATTATACCAGGACATATCAGATCTCTAGGAATTTCATAAATTTGTAGAACATTCATAAGAATAACATATATTGGCTGGGTGCAGTAGCTCTCACCTGTTATCCCAGCACTTTGCTGAGGTGGGCGGATCACGAGGTCAGGAATTCGAGACCAGCCTGGCCAACATGGTGAAACCCAGTCGCTACTAAAAATCCAAAAAATTAGCTGAGTATAGTGGCAGGTGCCTGTAATTCCAGCTACTCAGGGGGCTGAGGCAGGAAAATCGCTTGAATCTGGGAGGCAGAGGTTGCAGTGAGCTGAGACGACACCACTGCACTCCAGCCTGGATTAGACATCACTCTTTTTCCTTTTCTTTCTTTCTTTCTTTTTTAAAAATATTTAGAGATTGGGTCTTGCCATGTTGCACAGGCTGATCTTGAACTCCTGGGCTTAAGCAATCCGCCCACCTTGGCCTCCCAAAGTGCTGGGATTCCAGGCGTGAGCCACTGTGCCTGGCTACTTCTTTTTCAGCCATGCTTCCTATGCAATTTAACATATCAAATAAGCCTAATTAGTTTAATATCTCTCTGTAAAATCCCAAAGTGAGTTATAGGTCAAAAAGACTTCATTTAGATTTCAATTTGGGAAAGTTGTCAAAACTGTCAAAACGTTTAAAACTCTTGATTAAAAGAAATCACAGGGCTGGGCAAGGTGGCTCATGCCTGTAATCCCAGCTCTTTGAGAGGCCAAGGCAGGAGGATTGCTTGAATCTAGAAGTTCAACGTCATCTTGGGAAACAGAATGAGAACCCCTCTCTAAAAAAATTTAACAGAATTAGCTGGTGTGGTGGTGCATGCCTGTAGTCCCAGCTACTCCAGAGGCTTGAGTCCAGGAGGTCAGGGTTGCAGTGAGCTGAGATTGTACCACTGTACTCCAGCCTGGGCAACAGAGCAAGGCTCTGTCTCAAAAAAAAAAAAAAGAATAAGGACTTTCACCATGACCCAGGGGTAACAAGGCTATCCCACAACTCAGTGTCAATAGAGACTAAGTGGGGAGCAGTAACTAGGAATTCTGAGCCCTGCCAGCCAGAGAAGTGTCAGTGGAAACCATTGTCCCTGCCCCACAGTAATGAGTCCCCACCCTTTAGAACCAACGTTGGTTGAGTGGGGAGTGTGTGAAATCACCTTTGCCAAAATTAGAGAGTGAGAGAAGTCTAGCCTGGATGGGTCCATCTTGCTTCTAGCCTTACAGACTGGCTGTCCTCACTCATTTCTGAGTGTAGACCAAGCTACATGGAAGGAATTTAGTTTACAGTTTAACATTAGGCCCTCCATAAAACTGATCTCCTCCTTGTTCAGGGACCAAAGCAGCCTTTGTAAGACCAATGAAAGTCCACAAGATGAGGATGATGAGAGGGGCCTGAATTTTGCTAAGATGCAGGTATAGTTAAATGATAAACAGCCATGGTTCCTTAGGTGGCTTTCCTATAATCATTTACTGCTTAGGAGTCATGGAGCCAGAGGTCACAAGATTTATGACTTCCCCAATCACTTCTATAGATAACATCCCTGCCATAGAACCTCAGATTGGTCTTTTGTGATGTTTTTCAGGCTTTTTAATTCTGGGAACAACTGACTCCACCTGGATCCATGAGTCATGACTCACCCAGTCCTGTGGCCACTACCCAGAGGCTGACTTAGTACGAGAACTCTTTTTCACACCCCTGTGATTTCATCCCCAACCAATCAGCAGCACCCGTTCCTTAGCCCCCTGCTTGCCAAATTATCCATAAAATCTCTAGCCTCTGAATTCTTCAGGAGACTCATTTGAATAATAAACTCCCATCCTTTTGCTTGGTGAGCTTTGCATTAATTAAACTCTTCCTCTACTGCAACACTGCTGTCTCCATGAACTGGTTTTGTCTGTGCAGCACACAAGAAGAATCCATCTAGTGATTATACCTGGACCTATACCCCCATCTGCCCGTGATGATGTAGCTCCTCCAACCCTGTCAGAATGGTATCAGAGGAAGCAAGCTAAAACATATATTTAAGTAAGATCCAGACTCATAGTCTAACGCTCCAAATGTCCATGGACCAATCAAAAAACACTTATCACAGTTCCTTAAGTGGGAGCCTTCACATCAGCAGCCACAGCCCCAGGGACTCTCCTGTGCACCTGACGTCACCGTCCATGAAGTTCAGCAGCACAGCCCTCATCCCCCTTCCCATCTCCTTCTCGCTCCCTTCAGTTGCCCGCTGTCTCTGCCATTCCTCAGGTGGCCTGGCCTGGCCCACGCACCCTGCATCCCCTCCAGTGGGTGCCCCTCCCCACCAGCCCAGCCTAATTTAACATGGTTTTAAATTGAACTTGTTTTATATTGTATTAAGAGTCAGCATCCCAAATTGACAAATTACAATTTGATGCTTAACAACAGTGTATTTGTTTTTCCAAAACGTACACTTTCTTTTGGATGGTTTCAAATGAGCCAAACATTTTCGTAAAAGACAATTTTAATTTTTTATTTCTGAGACAGAGTTTTGCCCTTGTCACCCCAGCTGGAGTACAATGACGTGAAATCAGCTCACTGCAACCTCTACCTCCCAGGTTCAAGCAGCTCCAAGTAGCTGGGATTATAGCTGCCCACCACCACACCAGCTAATTTCTGTATTTTTAGAAGAAATGGGGTTTTGCCATGTTGGCCAGACTGGTCTCAAATTCCTGACCTCAGGTGATCCACCTGCCTCAACCTCCCAAAGTGTTGGGATTACAGGCATAAGCTACCACACCCAAACATAAAAGGCGATTATTTAACTCTCTAAATACAAGATTTGAAACTGAATGATGATACGCCTTCCAAGAAAACTCTTTCTTTTTTAATGTCTGTTTTCCGTTTTTGTTTTTTTTTTTTTTGAGACAGAATTTTGCTCTTGTTGCGCAGGCTGGAGTGCAATGGCACGATCTCGGCTCACCACAACCTCCACCTCCCGGGTTCAAGCGATTCTTCTGCCTCAGCCTCCCGAGTAGCTCGGATTACAGGCATGCACCACCATGCCCAGCTAATTTTGTATTTTAGTAGAGATGGGGTTTCTCCATGTTGGCTAAGCTGGTCTTGAACTCCCAACTTCAGATGATCTGCTTGCCTCGGTCTCCCAAAGTGCTGGGATTACAGGCGCGAACCACCCGGCCTGACCATTCTAAGCCTGTCTCTTAAGTTTATTTATAAACAGTAAGTAATCTATATTGCCACACACCATGAAAGTAGAATGTGGTACATGTAGGACTCCCACAAAATGATTTTTTTCTTATTCCAATTCAACCTTCTTTTCTGTCTGGCTGTACTGGGAAAACAGATATTACATGATCTATATCATTTTTTGCCATTATAGTCAAATGTTAAAAGAAAAAAATCGATAATTAAAAAGTCCTTGATCTAAGTTTTAGAAGGGGAAAGCCATACAGATATTTCATGTGTTTCCAACATAGGTTATGTGGCTGTTGGTTTTGATTTTTGGAGATGACAGTGCAAAGGATTTGGGAGAGAGAGAACAAATTTGGGACAGTAGCTGAAAACCCTGGGTCATTTTCCTGATTCTAGTTGCCAAATGGCCATTATATGCTTTAATCTTTGTTTCCATGGTCTGTCAGGGTTGAATTAAGAAGCTACTGGTTTATTCCCAATTGTTGATGGCTTTAGATATATTGGAACTTTTTTTTTTTTTCCTAGGAAGGGCCAGTTGAAAATCTGTGGTTCAGGAGGCAGAGAACATAATTTTCCGGGGAAAAACTGGTTGGCTACTTGATGTTAATTATGGCACAGTAACAAGAAAAGGCTGTGCCTGTGTTTTTAAGTTTTTCTTTATTCTGCTTTTTTGCTACTATAAGAGTTTTCTGAAATTTATATTTTAAACTTTTCATGCACTTTACTGCTTCCAGTTTCAAAAGCTGACATTCTTAATAAACAATAAATTTTCCATTAAAAAAAAATACTCTTCCTGGCACGGTGGCTCACGCCTGCAATCCCAGCACTTTGGGAGGCCGAGGTGGGTGGATCACGAGGTCAGGAGATCGAGACCATCCTGGCTAACACAGTGAAACCCTGTCTCCACTAAAAATACAAAAAATTACCCAGGTGTGGTGGCACGCACCTGTAATCCCAGCTACTCAGGAGGCTGAGGCCAGAAATCACATGGACCCAGGAGGTGGAGGTTGCAGTGAGCCGAGATCACGCCACTGCACTCCAGCTTGGGTGACAGAGCGAGACTACATCTCAAAAAAAAAAAAAAAAAAAAAAAAAACAGAAAAACAAAAAACACTCATCACAGCAAGAACCAGGAAGATCTCAAACTGAATGAAAAATGACAATCAACAGAGGCCAATGCTGAGATGTTAGAACTATCTGACAAAGATTTTAAAACAGTCATCCTAAAAATGCTTCAATGAGCAATTACAAACCTACTGGAAACAAATGAAAAAATAGAAAGCTTCAACCCTTTGTGGTAGAATAGTGTAGAATTGATAGGGACATATCAGCCCACTTGTTTATAAGTAGCAGTGGTAAAAGTCATGTTAATGCTGACAGGAGAACACAAAGAGAATGGGTAGAATTGGTCAGTGTGGAACTCAAGCTTCAATTAGATGGTCGAACTAATATCAGAGGACAGAGACCAGTTAATATGAAAAAGGGCACCCAAAGCCAGCGTAGGGGAAGAAGTACGGCTTCCTGCCTTAAGGGTACTCCTTTGCTCTTGGAGCAGAAAGTGGGCACTTTGAAAAGGCAGGGGAGGAGGTGTGCAGGCGGGGGGTGGTCCTTGTCCCAGCTTAGTGTCTTACCTACTGGGCAGTTGGACTGGCATTTTCATGGGCAGAAATGGATTGTAAAAGTGGCCTAAAACTCTCCAGTGGGGAGAGAGTTTTGTAGCGGGACTTTGGATTATAAATTGATTGTTACCTCTAGAGGAAATCTCCTGGTGGATGAGCATTCTGCTCTGGAGCGTCTAAGCACATAGTTAGATGAATTTGCCCTGTAGGAAATGTATGATGAAGAGGAGGTAATAGGCTATTATTGCATTTCTTTTTTTTCTGAGATGGAGTCTCTGTCACCCAGGCTGCAGTGCAGTGGCGCAATCTCAGCTCACTACAACCTCCACCTCCCAGGTTCAAGCGATTCTCTTGCCTCAGCCTCTGGAGTAGCTAGGATTATAGGCGCCTACCACCACGCCCAGCTAATTTTTTAATTTTTTAAGGAGAGGTAGGGTTTCACCATCTTGGCCAGGCTGGTTATTATTGCATTTCTAAAGAGCTAAAGTAGGAAGTGGGGAAAAGGAGGAAAAAGAAGAGAGAAAAAATAAACTATTTCTTAGAAAAAGGGGTACTTGGTTACAGATCTGTGTTCTCAGGGCCCCAAAACATCTCTGGAGGTTTTTATGTTCCACCAGTTCCCTGAGTTTTGGTTAGGATTAATCGTAATCTCAACTGTTAATTGACATCATTGACAGTAGAAGAATAACTAGCATAACTTCAAGTGAAATTGTTGGATTTCACTTGAAGTGATACTGCTACCGCCTATCGCACTCCATAAAGCCACTTCAGTTCGAAGTTTGGTCAGATGGTAGAAGTGATTTAGATAGACAGTACTCACAGGAACCTGGTTTGCAACTGGGAGTGAGGGTCATGATGTTCAGAACATTAAAATAAGGATAAGTCCTGGATTCTGGGATTCTCTTAATCATTTTAAGAGTCTATGTATTTGGACAAGCTCGTTTATTAGGTCACATAATACTTGAGGTTTTGCAATTGCACATGGTCTAGAATTTTGTTCATACTGGAAAAATTAGAATATAGGTAGAAACTGGCTGAACTCAGATGATGTAGGATCATCTAAGCAGATGTGAATCAATCTACAGCTGTGCATTAGGGAATCCTCATCTAACTCCAAGCCTATATGTCCAATTGTCTATACAAACTGCAGGACAAGATCCTATTATCCTTGGGGTAACTGTTTCTGGAAACCAAGCTTTGGTTCCCTCAATTATATTTATGAACATGCTTCACAGATGCATTCCTTATTTTATTTGGAAGTTCTGCCATGCTTTGAGGGCACCCACTGAAAATGAGAAAATCCAGGCCCATGTGTTTGTCACGCCGGTCGGGTAATGTTATTTGAATGGATTAATTATTTTTAAATCTTCAGAGTCTTCCAGTCTTACTTGACACAGGGTAGTCAATTATCCTATTTGGGAGAAGAAGATTGGGGAACAGAGTCCATTCCGTTTCCCCTTCAGAAAATAAGGGAGGGGCCTTCCCGGGCAGTCCCAGCACTGTCTTTGATGGACACGGTTAACAGACAGACACAAATGGAGCTATTGGTTATATTTTGGGTAAACAGACCTGATTTAAGTATGCCACGTTCGTTTTACTTCTTTTAATCTTCCTTAAGGTATTCCTGTGCTAATTGATAATAATTTGAGAAAGTAATTGAATCTTTGTTTTAAGTTTTAGGGAAGGGATCTTGTTCTCTCACCCAGGCTGGAATGCAGTGGTGAGATCATAGGTCACTACAGCCTTGACCTTCTGGGCATAAGTGATTCTTCTGACCCAGCCTCCCAATTAAAATTTCATTTTATATGTTAAATTGTCAGCTATCAATAGATTATCTAGCTACACTGGGCTGCTACCTATAATTGAGTCAGGGTTTGGAAAGACCCAATGTCCAGACTGACCACACATAAAAGGGCTATTTCCTATGCCCCACTAGGCTGAACTGCACCTCTATAGAACAGAACTTCTGCTGAACTCTAGTTTATAACCTACGCAAAAAGATCTTCTGTGGCATTCGAGAGACTGGTCTGAGAGCATGTTGTTGCCTAAATGATTTACTTTCCCAGGGCTTTCAGGCTCTTTCTTTAGAAATTCTAGTTTTATGATTCTTTACGTGTTGAGAATACCTGTCCCCGATGTCTCCAATGACTTCATGAGTTTACGATTTCTGGTGTGATGGAAGGCAGAAAACCGATCAGGACACCTCACTCCCTTGGTTCTGCAAACTGATTATGTTCACAAAGGCTCATTGACAGGCCCCAGGCCATCTGTCAGCAGCTTCCAGGGAGCCAACAGAGCTGGGCTGAAGAAGCCTTTGAGTAGTGGAGAATCACACAGCCAGGCAGAGAGCAATGCGGGTTCTAGCTGAACACACTTGGCAGGCATTTGACAGCAAAATAAAGGAAGAATGAAATCCTGTCCTGAGGGGCTCATCGTTTCATCGTTCTGTAATCATTATAGAATCAAGTACTCTAAGGCTCAGACAGGAAAGACAACCCTAAGTTTACAAGACCTGAGAGCCCTTAACTAGAAAATGTACTGAAAACATAAACATTTGGAAAGCAGTTGGCCAAGAACTATTACAATATTTATGTCTGCCTACTTTTTGAACCAGCCATTTCACCTCTAGGAACGTCTCTTAAACTCCTGACATGTACAAGGATGTTTATTGCAGATACACGTAAAAGGATGTTTATGCAGCGCTTTTACAGTAGCCAAAATTGGAAACAGCCATCAAGAGGCAAATGGGAAATGGTTAATAAGAAGTGATATATTGATCCAATGGAATCTGATCCTGCTGTTAAAAAGAATAAGATCTGCTGGGCACGGTGGCTCACACCTGTAATCCCAGCACTTTGGGAGGCTGAGGCGGGCAGATGACCTAATGTCAGGAGTTTGAGACTACCCTGGCCAACATGGTGAAACCCTGTCTCTACTAAAAATACAAATATTAGCTGGGCATGGTGACGGGTGCCTGTATCTCAGCTACTTGGAGGCTGAGGCAGGAGAATCGCTTAAACCCGGGAGGTGGAGGTTGCAGTGAGCCAACATCACACCATTGCACTCCAGCCTGGGCAACAAGAGTGAAAGTCCGTCTCTAAAAAAAATAATAAAATAATAAGATCTGATGCAGAGATATTTTCTTTTTTGCTTGTTTTGTTTTTTGTTTTGAGACAGGATCTTGCTTTGTCACCTAGGCTAGAGTGCAGTGGTGCAATCAAGGCTCACTGCAGCACCGACCTCCCAGGCTCAGGCAATCCCCCTGCCTCAACCTCCTGAGCAACTGGGACTGCAGGGGCATGCCACCATGCCGGGCTAATTTTTGTAGGGACTGGGTCTAGCTATGTTGTCCAGGCTGGTCTCAAACTTCTGAACTCAAGCGATCCATCCCCCTGGGCCTCCCAAAGTGTTGGAATTATAGGCGTGAGCCACAGCAGCTACCCCAGATATAGTACTAAGTGGAAAAAAAATTGCAAGAGAGTTTATCTCTGTGGGTGGCTTTGTCAGAGTTTCATTTTCTATAATATCTTTCTCTATTGCTCTGGTTCCTTTCTCCCCAAAATATATTGTTTTGCACTTCTAAAAAAGTATAAAAATGGGAAAAAGATGTATAATAAAACATATGTCAGGATCCAATGAGATTTATAAGGCCCCTAGCCCAGGTCAGGCATCAAGTGATGCTCACTAAATCTTAGCTCTGCGATATCAGTAAACATCTATGAGCGATTGATACCGTCTTGATCTTGTTGCATAAAACTGCAGAATCTCAGGGAGAAGGGCCAGGAGACAACAGCTTCTTAAGCAGCTTTTCTACCCTCTGACTATCCCTACATGGCTATTTCAAGTCTTCTGTCTAAGGAAGTTGGGACTGGTTTCTTAGAGCAGCGCTCCCTAATCTTTTTGGCACCAGGGACCGGTTTCATGGGAGACAATTTTTCCACGCACCCTGGGTTGGGGTGGGAGGAGGGGGAGTGCTTTCGGGATGAAATTGTTCCACCTCAGATCATCAGGCATTAGTTAGAGTCTCATAGGGAGCACACAATCTAGATCCCTCACATGTGCAGTTCACGATATGGTTCCTGCTCCTGTGAGAATCTGATGCCGCCACTGACCTGACAGGAGGCGGAGCTCAGGCAGCCTAGTGGAGCTATGAGAGGAGGGCCAGCATCCTTCACACCCCAGAATGGTAGATCCACTGGCAGCTTGCACTGTGGGCCTGGAAAAGCCACAGACACTCAAAGCCTGCCTGTAAAAGCAGCCGGCTGTCGGAGGGGGGTGGGCTGTACCCTGCAAAGCCACAGAAGTAAAGCTGCCCAAGGCCATAGGAGTACACCCTTTGCATCAGCGAGTTCTGGATATGAGACATGGAGTCAAAGAAGATTATTTTGGAGCTTTAAGATTTAATGACTGCCCTGCTGGATTTCAGACTTGCATGGGACCTGTGGCCCCTTGGTTTTGGTCAATTTCTCCCATTAGAAATGGGAACATTTGCCCAATGCCTGTACCTCATTGTATCTAGGAAGTAACTAACTTGCTTTTGACTTTATAGGCTCGTAGGCAGAAGGGACTTGCCTAGTCTCAGATGAGACTTTGGACTTAAACTTTTGGGTTAATATTGGAATGAATTAAGACTCTGGGGGGCTGTTGAGAAGGCATGATTGGTTTTGATATGTGAAAGGGCCATCAAATTTGGGAGGGGCCAGAAGCAAAATGATATGGTTAGGCATTATGTCCCCACCTAAATCTCATCTTGAACTGTAATCCCCAGGTGTTGAGGGGGTGACTTGGTGGGAGGTGACTGGATTGTGGAGGAGGTTTCCCCCATGCTGTTCTCATGATCGTGAGGGAGTTCTCATGAGATCTGATCATTTTATAATTGATAGTTTTCTCTGGGCTTTTCTCTGTCTTTCCTGCAGCCTTGTGAAGAAAGTACCTGCTTCTCCTTCTACCAGTAAGTTCCCAGAGGCCTCCCCAGATATGTGGAACTGTGAGTCCATTAAATCTCCTTTGTTTATAAATTACCTAGTCTCAGGTAAATCTCACACTTTACAGCAGTATGAAAGCGGACTAATAGAGGTGGTAATGCCCGCTTGCCCACCGCTCCCCTCCTGGTGTACGGACAGGTATACGAGACCTGTCCTCAGCCCAGGCTTTGGGGACCCCTGTCTTAGAGTATTGATACAACCACTTGTTCTGGCCTTTTTTGCCAAGCAGCTGTTCAGTGCGTATCAATTGCTGGTGATGAAGAAAGAGAGAGGTTCTCCAGGAAGCACTGATCCTGAATTCTGCCGGCCCAGCTCCTGAGATCTTAATGGGAAGCTGCTGATCACCAGCTTCTGGTGTTTCTATCCACTGGGAGGCTGCCTTTTCCTGGCACCAGTTGTGACCACTTATTATTTCAGCAAGATGGTTGCCTGATATTCCTGAGGTGGTTGTGGAGAAGGTGGGGGTGCTCTCCTGCTCTGTTCATGTCTGCCAAACTACCTACTCTAACAAGATGAGACCGTTAGAGTCTCATCTAACAGTGGAGTAGACTGTTATGCAGAGTCCAAGAATAGATTAAAACTACAGTCCAAGAATAATACAGAGTCCGAGAATAGATCAAAACAAGTGAGAATGAAGTTTATTATAAAAATGTCATTTCAATGCAGTGAGAAATAAGATGGATTTTTAGGGTTTGTTTGTCTTTTGTTTTTTTTTTGAGACAGAGTCTGGCTCCGTCACTCAGGCTGGAGCGCAGTGGTGTGTCAAGCTCACTGCAGCCTCAACCTCCCAGGCTCAAGCAATCCTCCCACCTCAGCCTCCTATTGATACAGGAACTAGAAAGAAATTATTTAGGCATTTAGTGAGGGTAAGAGAGTCTTTGGCAAGATTTCCCTTTTAATAAACAGCAGTTCCCAAATCCTTTCTTTTCTAACAAAGAGGAGCCTGAAAAGCCAAGCTGCAAACATAGATAAGCAAGCTGGGATCTTGCACGGGTGAATGCTGGCTGCTGTGCCAATAGGAAAAGGCTGCCTGGAGACCAGGCATGGTCAACATGGAGGCTCCATCTTCCCTTTTCTTTGTCCCTATATGTGCAGTAAAAAAGCAGGCAACATGACGTCGACCAGGTAGAGACCCCATCTGCATAATAAAAGATTAGGGTAGGATGGCCAGCTTCTTTGTGCTATGCAAACAGCACACCTAGTTGGAACAATCTCGAACCTTACGTAAATCAGACACTGGCCTCCTCAAGCTCGTCTATAAAGCCCCATGCATTCCATCACAGAACCAGATGACCCACTCAGGAGCCTCTCTCTCTCTGCAGGAGAGACAGCTATTCTCTTTCTTTCACCTATTAAACCTCTGCTCTTATACTCACTCCTGTGTGTGTCTGCTTCCTCTATTTCCTTGGCTTGAGGCAACGAACCTTGGGTATTACCCCAGATGAATGACCCCACTTCACTAATAGCTCGAACTATAGGTGCGTGCCACCAGGTAATTTTTTTTATTTTTAGTAGAGACCAAGTCTAACTAGGTTGATGAGGCTGGTCTTGAACTCCTGAGCTCAAGCAATCCTCATGCCTTGGCCTCCCAATGTGCTGGGATTACAGGCGTGAGCCACAGCACCCAGCCAAGAGAGATTTTTAGATAAATATCTGGAATAATAAGCTAGGCCACTGGGGAAAAGAAATAGTACTGAATCCCTTCCTTATTCCTCATACCAAAGGAAATTCCAAATGAATTATTACACCTTAAAAAGTACAAAGGGGTAGTTGCCCTACAAACCACAAATTCTCATCAGATAGGTTTTATTTAACCCTATATATTGTGACTTACTTTCCAATCTGACTCTGGCATAATGTGACAAAAAAGAAAGTCAGAATATTTTAGCCCAAAACATTTCTTTGCCATATTTTGAAATGGCCCTGCAGAATCTCTATTAACAAAGCTAAATCTTTTTCTTCCAGGACCTCCCAATCCTGAAGAGATTAACCAAGAGTCTAGCACTTTTTAAAGATCTGAATAGGAAATATTTGTCATCTATTGTCTCTAAGGGCAGCCACCATAAGATTTCAAAAGAACCTCGGTCTCCACAATCTTTTATCTTAGCCTGAACGTTTCCTTTCTATCATCCCAGGTCTTTAGATAAATTCAACCAATTGTCAACCAGAAAATGTTTCAATTTATCTATAGCCTGGAAGCTCCTGCTTTGAGTTGTCTTATCTTTCTGAACCAAACCAATGTATTTCTTAAATGTATTTGATTGATGTTTGATTTGGTCATCAATCAAAGAGTCTGACTCTTTTCAGCGGCACTCTGAAGTTGATATCAATTTAACCAGCTTCAGCTTTTGCAGCTTCATGAAAAGGGCAGTTTTTGTTCTCAGTGATTCCAAGTCAGAAGAGTTGGGAAAAAAATTGGAATGTTAGTTTGGAGAGGCATAACCAGATATTGGAGGAGACTGGAATTCGGGATTCCATCCAGTTTGCTGGTAAATAACAAAACTTCAAAGACAATGAACAGAACTAGAATCTAATCACAGGTGCACGATAGTTTTTTACTAAAACATAATATTTCTCTCTGTCACCCCCATTTCTACCAAAGATAGTCAAAGTAAAGACTAATTTGCAAAATAAGTCTAGTCTCATTATACTTGCCCTAATTAAGGGCAACAAAAATAGTGTTTTTAAATCTGCTTTGCTGGAACTTTTAATAAGGAATCTCAGGTTCGATTTTACAAATGTCTCAAGAATACAAAGAGAAGTTGTCTGGCTTGTTTCAACTTTGCCTGCAATATCTATAGACTTTGATGAATTATTCTTTTCTTGATGTCCCCAAAATACCTGAGATTCCTGGGTCTGCCAGGAAATGACCTTTCTTACTCATCTGTAAGGCAAACACATAAAGAAACCGCATAAGCAAAGTACAAGGTTGGCTTTTTGGCTCCATAAAGTCAACCTTAGTTCCTTAAAACTGTCTGATCATATCTGATTATATGTACATTTTCATATTTGACATTCTAGTGAATGTCATAGTAATATAATCAAGGTTTTCAATTGTGCCTTTGCTATAAAAAGAATTGATTCTCACCAAATTTATGAAAGTAACTGTATAGCCATGAAAATAAGAATAGTCAATAAGAGTTTCTGAATTCTGCAGGGATCAGGTAGAGAAAAAAGGATAAATGTTTCAATTCTGTTTACAAAGGTATAATTTACCAGATTGCTGTAAGTTATAGTTAGCTTAAGAAAAAAAGAGAAAAAACATTAAAGACCCAGAAATGTTCCAAAACAAGAAGTCATAAGAATTATAATCATCAGTTGGGCACGGTGGCTCACACCTGTAATTCCAGCACTTTGGGAGGCTGAGGCTGGTGGATCACCTGAGGTCAGGGGTTTGACACCAGTCTGGCCAACCTAGTGAAACCCCATCTCTACTAAAAATAGAAAAAATTAGCTGGGCATGGTGGCAGAGGCCTGTAATCCCAGCTACTCGGGAGGCTGAGGCAAGAGAATCGCTTAAACCCAGGAGGCAGAGGTTGCAGTGAGCTAAGAATGCACCTTTGCACACCAGCCTGGGGAACAAGACCAAAACTTTGTCTCAAGAAGAAAAACTATAATCATCTTCATCAGGTCATCTGGTCCGACATAATTAATTCTTGTTTTGCTTAATCTTTAATTAGCAAGTTCATGAATGAATCAGTTTTTCCATTAGTGTTCTGCAAGTTCAAGGGTATGATTTTAGAGTCATCAGGAATGTGTACTTGTCTGTTTTCTCCATGAATCTCCTTGAATACAAGGAGGTTCCTGGGCCTGCCAGGAAGTGACTTTTCTTACTCATCAGCAAGGCAACCATGCAAAGAAACCATATAAACACAGGTGTTCATATTACAGTTGTTTGCAAAAGCTTTTAGGAATGCATCAGAATGAAACAATTAACTGTCCATGGATGACAAAAGACTTTCAATGGCCATGGTTAAACGATATGAATTCATTATAATACAATTGAGAAAGAAATCCAGTTATTTCTGTCACATACATTTTAAGATAGTAACTAGAATCATGACCGACAACATTATGTCAGGAACCATCAGATCTCTAGGAACTTCATACAATTTCTGGAACACATTATAACATAAATACATACAAATATAACATAAAGAAGGTTGAGCATCACTTCTTTCTTTTTTTTTTTTTTTTTTCCTGAGACTGAGTCTTGCTTTGTCGCCCAGGCTGGAGTGCAGTGACACAATCTCGGCTCACTGCAACCTCCACCTCTCGGGTTCAAGCGATTCTCCTGCCTCAGCCTCCCAGGTAACGGGGACTACAGGTGCCCACCACCATGCCCAACTAATTTTTTGTATTTTTAGTAGAGACAGGGTTTTACCGTGTTAGCCAGGATGGTCTCAATCTCCTGACCTCGTGATCCACCCGCCTCGGACTCCCAAAGTCTTGGGATGTCAGGCGTGAGCCATCATGCCCAGCCAGCATCACTTCTTTTTTGACAATGCTTCCCATGTAATTTAACATACCAAATAACCCTAATTAATTTAACAAGTTTATTTTTATAAGAAGAAAGACAAGTCCTTTGCGGCTTTTTAGGGGCCTTTAGGAAAATTCCAAAGTTAGTTCAAGGTCAAAAAGATTTCACTTAGAGTTTGATTTTGCAAAGTTGTCAAAAATGCCAAAAGTAGCTGGACTGAGTGGCTCATGCTTATAATCCCAGCACTTTGGGAGGCAGGAGGATCATTTGAGCCCAGGAGTTAGAGATCAGCCTGGGCAACACAGGAGGAGACCTCATCTCTAAAAAAAAAATTTAAGAAGGACAAAAATTTTTTTTAAAGTCAAAAGACTAAATTTTTTTATTAAATAGGATCACAGGTCACTGTAAAACATTACTCAGTTATCCATTTAACCAACGTGCTGGAAGATTTCAGAGGTAATTACAGAAAGGTATTTAGTTATTGTTTTCAAGCTCAGCTCTTTTAATAGAGAAGATTGAGTCTTCTTAAGTCATCAAAGACCTGATAAAGACAACATGAAACACAGGATATTATTCTGATAAGACGCAAATATTTTTCTGCCTAAGGAAATTCTAGATTTCCTGTGCAGATTACACAGAAGGTAAAGAAAAACCTTCCATAATATTTTATCAAGACAAGTCCAATAATAAATTACAAATAAAACTTTGTAATTTTAACAGAGAAGGTGAAACTTTAGTTTTGGATTGTGCTTTTGATATCAAGGCTCAGTTTTGACATCCTTTATACTAAATTGATTCCATTTTAGCCAACTTGATCACACAAGATTCTCTCTCTAACTTTCTACATATATTCAGGTTTTTCATTTTATTTTTGTTTTGAGACACTCTCTCTATGTCGCCCCAGCTGGTCTCAAACTCCTGGGCTTAGGTAATACTCTTGCCTTGGCCTCGTGAGTAGCTGGGACTACAGGCACATGCCACCATGCCTGGCTCCATTCAGTTTTTATCCTTCATTCATTCTCCTTTTTCATTCTGAAATTGCTTTTACGTAAACTTCAAACATGAACCAAATTACCTTCCTTTTTTTCTCAACAGAGACACATCTTAATGCTGCATGCCTTTTTTTTTTTTTTTTTTTTTTTTGAGACAGAGCATTGCTCTGTCACCCAGGCTGCAGTGCAGTGGCATGATCTTAGTTCACTGTAACCTCCACCTCCCAGGTTCCAGCAAGTCCCCTGCCTCAGACTCCTGAGTAGCTGGGATTACAGTGGCCTGTTACCACACCCAGCTAATTTTTTTGATTTTTAGTAGAGATGTGGTTTCACCATGTTGCTGGTCTCGATCTCCTGAGCTCAGGAAATCCCCCCACCCACCTTGGCCTCCCAAAGGACTAGGATTATAGGCATGAGCTACCGCACCCAGCCAATTAAACTCTTTCTTTACTGCAATGCCGTGCTCTTCATTTGTGAAGCAGGCAGGAAGAACCTGTCAGGCAGTTACAAAAATAGGATAAAAGTATATAAATGAACTTTTAACAATGATTATGGTTTATAATATGTCTACTAAAAATAATTTCCCAAATCTCTTTGGTAACTTATACTCAGGGTTTTGCTAAGTTGCATACCTAGATCTTTTCATTGCATACCTAGATCTTTTCCAAATAAGATAAAACATGGAAGCATACTTGCTGAATATACGTCTATCTACTCTTGGCTTCTTAGTACTGAGGAACTGCAGATATTTGAGTGTGTTAGTAAACATATCCCATGCCACACTGAAAAACTGTCAGGCCAGGCACGGTGGCTCACACCTGTAATCCCGGCACTTTGGGAGGCCGAGGCAGGCAGATCACAAGGTCAAGAGGTCGAAATCATTATGGCCAACATAGTGAAACCCCATCTCTACTAAAAATACAAAAATTAGCTGGGTGTGGTGGCCTGTGCCTGTAGTCCCAGTTACTCAAGAGGCTGAGGCAGGAGAATTGCTTTAACCTGGGAGGCGGAGGTTACAGTGAGCTGAGATTGTGCCACTGCACTGCACTCCAGCCTGGGCGACAGAGTGAGACTCTATTTCCAAAAAAAAAAAAAGGAGTCTAATTGATGAAAAAAGAAAAATTCTGCTATGAAAAAATATGTTTCTAAAAATTATAAAATTGTATATTCATAAATTTGCCTGTCTACACAATGCTAGAATTCTTTTAAAATTTCACTAGAAATTAAGCAATCCTGAATGTATTCTTAACTCTTAATAACTTAGCCTTAACCTTAATAACCTTAATTTCACTTGGACAAGTTTCTTATTTACTCTGAGCCTGAGTATCCTCGCCTATAAATCGGGTCTAACAACACCACCTCCAAGGAAAATCATGATGCTGAAATGACTCAGAACTGTGCCTGGCATGGAAGAGCTGCTGGGAAAATAATAACTTAACTCGGGAGGCTGAGGCAGGAGAATTGCTTAAATCTGGAAGGCAGAGGTTGCAGTGAGCTGAGATCAAGCCACTGCACTCCAGGCTGGGCAAAAGAGTGAAATTCTGTCCCCCCCCAAAAAAAAAAAAAGAGAGAGAGAAGAAAGAGTTTATTTGTTGTGGGCCTGGCCATGTCATGTAGGAGATGAAGTTATTACTCAAATCAATCTCATAGAAGGCTCACACGTTAGGTGTTTTTCAAAGGCAGTTTCAGGGAAGGGTGGGAGTGGCTAGGAAATGGGTGCTTACTGCTGATTGGTTGGGGTGGAGATGAAATCATAGGTGGTCCTCTTGAGCTGAGTCCCTTCTGGGTGGGGCTGCAGGAGCAGCGGGTGGGTACAGATAGAGCCATTATTGCTTGGTGGATCCTGTCCATATCAGACATGCAAAAAACCTGAAAAGGTCTCTCAAAAGGCCAATCAGGTGCTACAATACTGATGTGATTTGCAGGAGTAATTTGGGAAGTTGAATATCTTGTGACCAGTCTACACCTTAGCAGAAGTCAGGCTCCTCTCCTTCCCCTAGGAAGGCGACTGAGTTTTGGGGAAAGGCTACTATCACTTAAACTATAAGCCAAATGTCTTCCAAAGTTATCTCTGCCTAAGCCCAGGAATAATTAAGGCAGCTTGAAACCTAGAGGCAAGGGTGGGGAGGTGGTTTGTCTAGATTATATTTCCCCCACTGCCATAATTTTCTCACTAATATAATTTTTGCAAAGCAAGTTTCATTTATATCTATTGTTTGTCCTTAACAACTATGTGTGGATTACTTATGAAGATTTCATGACACATTAAATACCTAGCCATCATCTTAAGTTCCTTTTCTTTTTCTTTGAGACAGGGTCTCACTCTGTCACCCAGGCTGGAGTGCAGTGGCACAATCTCAGCTCACTGAACCTCCACCTCCTGGGCTCAAGCGATCCTCCCACCTCAGCTTCCCAAGTAGCTGGGACCACAGGTACATGACACCATGCCCAGCTGGTTTTTGTATTTTTTGTAGTGACAGGGTTTCACCATGTTCTCCAGGCTGGTCTCAAACTCCTGAGCTCAAGCAATCTACCCACCTTGGCCTCCCAAAGTCCTGGGATTACAGGCACGAGTCACTATGCCCAGCACTGAAGTTATTTTTCTTGCTGACAAATGTAACACAGAGACAACATGAACTTATTTGACTAGTAAACCTAGGTAGAAGAAAAGTTGTGTCTGTATTATATTTAATGCTGACAACTCTGAAGGTATATCTGTTTTTTACTAAGTCAATAATATTCTTATTTACCGAAGATTACTCAAATCACATGAATCTGGAAAGCATTTGGGTCAGTTCTTATTTGTCTGAGAGAACCCTTAATTTAACAGTAATTTTTCCTTAATCCAATTAAATAAAGCTCTTTTTCTGTTGTTGTGTTTTGGAGACGGAGTCTCACTCTGTTGCCCAGGCTGGAGTGCAGAGGCACAGTCTCGACTTGCTGTAGCCTTCACCTCCCAGGTTTGTTATAAGTAAAATTTCGATGCCACAAAAGAAATACCACTCGAAGATATGCCCTCTCAGCAAGGCAGTTTACTTCTACAGAAAGGTTAGGGGCGCATGGATGGAGCGATGATGGCCACTGCAGGCTTGGACAAGGGGGAAGGGGTACTTAGGCCTGACAGGGGTCGTCCCTACTGTTGTGTTGTTCCCCTATTGGCTAGGGTTAGACCGCACAAGCTAGTCTAATCCCAATTGGCTTTTTAAAGATAGCTGGAGTCTTGGCTAGAGTGTCAGGGTGGGTGTTTTGGCAGGAAGGACAGCTACGGGCGGGTCAGAGCAGGTAGCTGGGGGTGACCTAGGTCAAAGAAGGTGACTGGAGCAAGTCACTGGAGCAGGTGACTGGGATGAGTCAGGACGGAGCTGGGAGCCAGGGGGAACAGATGTGAACTATTGATTTGAACCAGCGGAGAAGGTTGTTTACTGGAACTACAAAGAAGCTAAACTTTAAAATAGAGAATTAAAGAATAAGAGAGCTGAACATACTAACATACTGATTCTTTAAAAAAAAAAAAACCTGGGGTTCACTATAACAGGTTCAAGAGATTCTCCTGCCTCAGCCTCCCGAGTAGCTGGGATTACAGGCATGTGCCAACACACTTAGCTAATTTTTGTAGAGACGGGGTTTTGCCATTTTGGCCAGGCTGGTCTCGAACTCCTGACCTCAAGTGATCCACCCGCCTTAGTCTCCCAAAGTGCTGGGATTACAGGCGTGAGCCACCATGCCTGGACCAATTAAATAGAGCTCTTTTACAACTTAATTCTGGCAATACCATTCAGAGGTCAAAAAATATTACATGTCTGTAACATGCGTAGGAAGACATGAAAACAGAGAGAGAGACTAGCTGGATTCAAGTTGTGTTTTTGGCAGATGGAACAAAGTTACAGCTCAGAGGACTAAAGCTTTTAATAACATTTGTGAACATGTCTTAATATTTTTTTATCTGTCCATTTTTTTCCCAGATATCTCCCCTTTTTATTCCTTCTGCTCAGAGTCATCTCCCTGAAGTTTCCCTTGAAAGAGATGGCTCTCAGATCCCACAGAAAACAAGGTAGAGAATTTGCATCTCAAAGGCACAAAGGAAGGATGTACTTTTACTCCCAGGAAGAGTCTGGGGGCATATTTGTCTGTAACCAGAGGTGAATCTTAGGGAAGCTGCGGACTCCATTTTAGGCCAGTAACTAAGGAGACATCTAGCAGCGACATCAATATTCCCAATGCCCATCTGTGTGGATAAAATATCCAGTCTGTTTCCAGTCACTCTTTTTATTTTTCAGCCTCGGGTAGTTGCTTTTGGGAGACCCCGAGTCCCTTCAGAGTAGGGGAGTCTCAAGTTCAAGTGACTGGGGGGGCTGGGTGGCCAAGGAGAAAAGTCTGGCTAGGTAGACAGAAGGATGGAGGATGGGAGCTTGCAGGACACAACAGAATTCAAGAGAACTAGAGAGGCCGGGTGCAGTGGCTCATGTCTGTAATCCTCGTACTTTGGAGGCCAAGGTGGGTGGATCCCCTGAGGTCAAGAGTTCGAGACCAGACTGCCCAACATGGTGAAACCCCATTTATACTAAAACTATAAAAATTAGCCTGGCATGCTGGTGCATGCCTGTAATACCAGCTACTCAGGAGTCTGAGGTAGGAGAACCGCTTGAACCCAGGAGGCGAAGGCTGCAGTGAGCCGAGATCACACCATTGCACTCCAGCCTGGGCAACAGAGTGAGACTCCATCTCAAAAAAAAAAAAAAAAAGAGAGAGAGAGAAATGGAGAGAAGATGGAAGAAGAGAGGAGAAACAGGAGCAACGGGAAGGAAGAGGTTGCAGGGTAGCCAGGGTAGGGAGATCTCAAGTTCCCCAAAGAAGCCAGTAAAGTCCCACGTTATCCTCAGCAAAATCGTGCCAACAATAGGGAGGTGACAGAGTTTGTTGAACACACAGTCAGCAGGGGTTCAGGGAGGGAGTTTCAGGCAATGGAGACATTCCCATGGGAGTTGCAGGATCAGATGGACAGAACAGAGAAGACTTAAAACAGTAACTCCTATAAGAGTCTGAATATTGGCTTCTGGTCAGGCCAACTTCTGGGCATAGAGCTCCTTTAAAAAAAATCCTTTCAAATATTTTTCTGGGACAATCACTAAGTATTCCTGGCAATATTGAACTTTTATTTGAATAATTTTTTTCCTTTTTCTTTTACAGAAAATGTATACTTAGCAAATGACTAAAGCCCAAAGCGGTAAGCCTCTTAGGACTTAAAACCAATGAGCCTTGGCCAGGCGCAGTGGCTCACACCTATAATCCCAGCACTTTGAGAGGCCGAGGCAGGTGGATCACGAGGTCAAGAGGTCAAGACCATCCTGGTCAACATGGTGAAACCCCATCTCTACTAAAAATACAAAAATTAGCTGGGCGTGGTGGCGCGCACCTGTAGTCCCAGCTACTTGGGAGGCTGAGGCAGAAGAATTGCTTGAACCCAGGAGGCAGAGGTTGCGGTGAGCCGAGATCATGCCATTGCACTCTAGCCTGGGTAACAAGAGCAAAACTCCATCTCAAAAAAAAAAAAAAAAAAAAAAGAATGAGCCTTTTATGGCTTAACCACAGACATGAGACACCTCTCCAAACAGGGTGCAAAGATACAACCATTCCCATAGACAGCCAAGGGAAGAAAGTCTTAGATAACACTCCAAGAGCTGGCAATGGTTGGTAGGACATGAGAAAAAGAAAAATCATTTCATCCGGCCAGATGTTGTGGCCCATACCTGTAACTCCAGCACTTTGGGAGGCCGAGGCAAGTGGGTCACTTGAGCTCAGGAATTTGAGACCAGCCTGGGCAACACGGTGTGACCCCTCTTCTACAAAAAATACAAATATTAGCTGGATGTGGTGGTGTACACCTGTAGTCCCTACTACTCAGGAGGCTGAGGTGGGAGGATTGCTTAAGCCTGGAGAGGTCGAGGCTGCAGTGAGTCTCACACCACTATACTATAGCCTGGGTAACAGTGAGACCCCATTCACCTCCGCTTCCAAGAAATACATTTCATTTAAGGAATGTGAGTCCCTTTAAATTATGAGACTCCGAAAGGCATTTAAAATGTAACAGCAGTCACTTCCCTCTTCCACTTGAGTGAAATAATTACCTCTAGCAGCTACTTGTTATGGGAGCTCCAGACTGTCACCAAGTAGCCATCAAATGCCATACACCCTGTCACTTAACACTGCACAGCCAATCACCAGTGTTAATCATAAAAATAACTGAGGTTATTTCTGTAAACCAACGAGAATTCCTGACAAACAACTTTTGTAATTGCCTCCTCTTCTGATTCGTTATTTTTTTTCCTTTCAAAAACTTGAGCCTCTCTTTTGTTGTCTGGAGCCGTCCCCAAGGCAACTTGGAAGGTGTCCTGGGCCGCAGGCCTCAACTCCGTGCTGCTGACCTCTCTTTGAACTAGATTCTGACCGTTTTGATAATTTTAGGTTGACAGACACTGGTCACAGATGGGATGCAGCCCCCACTTCTCTTTCTGTCTGGTCCTATTCCGGGGTGTTCCCAGTCTGGCAGCTGGCTGGCTATATTCTGAGGTGACCTTGACCTGGCGGTTGGCTGCCTACACAGGCAGCCTGGATAACCCGGGCACCCCAGCAGTCGGAAAGCCATGCGACATTTTTAGGACACAAAAGGAGACAGGAAAGCAATAGCTGTCCCTGGGAGTGAAAGGATCAATAACCAATGGTTACCACAAACCACGTTTCACCATAGTCACAGTACAAAAAAAATAATTCTTAACAAATGATTTCTCCTGCTAATGCGAATTTGAGATAGAAGGGACAAAAGAGAAACCTGTACCTTCCTCTCCTGGCTGGCACTACACACACAGATCCAGGAGTGCTGATGACTGCCACGTTCTTTCTTTTTTTCTTTTCTTTTTTTTTTTTTTTTTTTGAGACAGGGTCTCATGCTCATTGTCCAGGCTGGAGTGCAGTGGTATCGTAATCATGGCTCACTGCAGCCTCGATTTCCTGGGCTCAAGAGATCCTCCTGCCTCGGCTTCCCAAGTAGCTGGGACTACAAGTGCACACCACCATGCCCGGCTAACTTTTTGTATTTTTAGTAGAGATGGGGTCTTGCCATGTTAGCCAGGCTGGTCTCAAACTCCTGGGCTCAAGTGATCCACCGGCCTCAGCCTCCCAAAGTGCTGGGATTATAGGGGTGAGCCACTACAACTGGTATAGGGATAGAGAAACTCTTACAAATGGAGATGGGTTTTTTTGGTCTGTTTTTTTGAGTCGGAGTTTCACTCCTCTTACCCAGGCAGGAGTGCAATGGCTTAATCTTGGCGCACTGCAACCTCTGCCTCCTGAGTTCAAGCAATTTTCCTACTTCAGCCTCCTGGGGAGCTGGGATTACAGGTGCCTGCCACTATGCCCGACCAATTTTTGTATTTTTAGTAGAGACAGGATTTCACCATGTTGGCCAGGCTGGTTTTGAACTCCTGACCTCACGAGATCTACCTGCCTTGGCCTCCCAAAACACTGGGATTACAGGTGTGAGCCAACGTGCCCAGGAGGGTTTTTTGGTGTTTAAGTATATATGTAGAATTGTATTTTATTTTTTAATTAATTAGAGATGTCTTGCTGTGTTGCCCAGGCTGGTCTCAAATTCCTGATTTCAAGTGATCCTCCTACTTCAGCCTCCCCAGTAGCTGGGACTACAGGCATGACACCAAACCCAGCTAATATTTTGATTTTTTTTTTTGAAAGAAAGAAAAAGAGAGGAAAGAAAGTGAGAGTGAAAGAAAGAAAAAAAAGAATGTAAGAGAGAAAGAAAGAGGAAGAGAAAGAGGGAGAGAGAACGGGATTCTTGTTCTATTGCCCAGGCTAGAAT